>JANTPZ010013224.1:0-12715 GCA_025593235.1 Vachellia pachyceras
GGGACTCTTATTTTTCTCATTTTGTTTTGCCAGTAGTGTTTATATTTGAATCCCTTTTGTTATTTTTAGTTTATACTAAATTGGTTACGTGTTTTCTTGAATCAATCTTTTATATTGTTTAGGATTATAATTAATCACATACTGTTTTTAGGTTGCAGTGGTTTAATTGATATATATTAAATATAAGATTGCCAACACTTCAAATTCCAAGTTGGTTTAATTCTGGTAAGATAAAATATGGAGAATTACTATTAAAAAGTTTAATTATAAAAAAGACTCAATGATAAATGAGCAACAAGAACTTGTAGGGAATTTATCGTCACATATTGCTCACTTGTTATTAGACTATTGCTCACTTGTTATTAGACTTTTTTATGATTACATTTCTTTTTATAGACCTTAATGTGATTCTCCTAGTAAAATATCTTTTAAAAGCTTTATAAATTAGTTCCAATTATGCTTATATATATATATATATAATTTGTTGGTTTTGATCGTATGTTTAACTTTAAATCAAAATTGAAAAAATTTGAGTTAATGTTTTTAGTTAATGATAATTTGGGGATTCATAGTAATTTTAAAATGAATAAAAAAGATTTATCTAATTTTAACTATATTTCTCAATTTATATGATTTATAGAAAAATGTCTCGTAAATAGGATTTGACAGAATATATTCCTCATTGTGTTTTCATTGCAAGGAGTTAATAACAGCTTTACATGAGTGAATGAAGTAGGTTAAAATTGGTTATTTGTTGTAAAATGTTAAAATTACTCTCAACAAAAGACATTAGTGAGGGGAGCTTGGTTAACCAATCAAAAAGTTTTATAATTAGTCAGGAATATTAAGTGAAATATTAATACTCTAAATAATATTTATCTCCTGTATTTTTGTTTTTGGTGCAAGTACGGGTAGAGTCCATACGCTTATGTCATTAGTCATTGTGTGAAAGAAACTCCCACGAAATCATTATAAAAGTAGTTCATCACTATTGGAGGTGGCTTTATAAACACAGTAGCCACTTCCACTAGCTCAAAACTTAGGTTTTCAAGACAATTTCTCTGTAAACATGCTTGATATGTACATACTCAAATCTATCTAATTCTAACAATACACATTTAGAAATAAAAGGTTTAATTGTGCGAGCCATTTAATGGTCGCAACAAAGACTACAACAGTGAGTCCACGCATGAGTACGGTCATAAACCAAAGAAATGAAGTATACTTCATCTCCAAAGAAAAGAATGAATCTTCACCCAAGAACAAATTGCACTGCAATTCATTTCATTTCTGTATCAGGGGTATTTCTGGAGCATAAACCGACCAACCTTTGAACCACATTAGTCCAATCCCAACCAATGTGTATCCAACCAAATTCATAGAGCTCCCAACTCTTCCAAACAATAGTTTTCTCAAATGAATACAGAAGAATACAACTACCCAGTAACAATGAAATTTTCTATCTGCAGAATGAGAGTGAAGGGCAGTTCCCCTACACTTTAGTAACAGCAAATAAACTGAATCACATTTATTCGCCCATTTTACCTAACCTACCAATTTTCTGGCCGAACACGAGTTGTCTAAGCTTCCTCTACGACTTCTGCTCGTCTGACTGAGAGCACTGTGGCTCAGAACTAACAAGAAAGTCATCCACTGAAATAAAAACAAAGTCGCCATTGGTACAAGTTACAACCAAATCTAGGATTGAAGCCAGAAGGAGTAAAAAGTAAGTATCCACATAGATTCAAGCATTATATACATATGTGTTTTTCAATTCCGGAAAGTAGATGTTCGTCATTATCAATTTGTTACTTCATTATTAATTATCTAGCTTTACATATTTGATTCCTGTACCTGGTTTCCTCGTTGAGACATGAGATGTTCATTCTATATGGTTTTAGGTCCTCTTTTAATGTGTCTGATTATAAAAGTTCAATTTCTTTCTGATGCATTTCCAGTTCTTAACATGTCATGTGAATTTAGTACGCCCATTATTTTTCACCAAAATAATTAGAGTCGGGGCAAGTAGCATGGGAAAGGAACTCACTCACGCGCATATGCACTTACCATTATTTATATCTTGATCTGGAGATTCGAGTAACATATCTGAATCAGAAGGCAAAAATGGTGAACCAGGATAGTTTCCAAGGGCTCCTAGATCTGCAAAGAAATCAAGATAATTGATGAAGAAAAAAACATAAAGAAGTCCGATTTGTCCAAGCAATATTGGCAGCTTTCCTGACCACAATAAGTAATACATGTATAAAGTGATGAACCACTCATTTACTTGAAATTCATAGCACTGAAATCATTGATAACAAAACAAGAATTTATTAGTGGTGTCGCCAATATTTGACATGCGTGAAACTTAGAGGCCATGACTTTCTAAACTAAATACGCAACACTAGTTTTCCCCATAATGAAATAGAAAGCTTTGTCCTTCCGTTTGAAAGACATAACAGCATCTTTACAAATTTATTACTTGTTTCCAACAGCTTCACCTTGGTCAAAATATCTAAAAGTACTATTGGTGTGTAGATATAATAGAACAATGCAAGTTGTACATTTGAAACACTTCATTCCTAGACAAGCTCTGTGATTAAGAACTAAATTAAATATCTAAAAATGAATTGCGTAAAGTCAAATAACACAGTACCTCCCAAGTTAGACAAATCGGCAGTTAGATCAGATAGGCTAAAATTCCACTGAATTTGCTCAAGCGATCTGGAAATTGCTGTGTTTCCATCTGCTGCAAGTTGCAGTCCTGCTGAACCGCCTACTTCAGATCCAAAGGCCGTATCAAGAGCTGATGCATCAATGCTTATTCCTGATAAATCTGATGCAGTAAAGGGAAAACGACCACCGGATGCTACTGATGTAGGGCTCACTGCCATTTCTGACATTGAGTTAGTTGATGGAATAACAGAAGCCATATCAGGAGCACTGTGGTCCATCACCATACTTCAACAATGACAAAAGTAGCTGCCATTAGCAGGATTTCTATCAAGCAAAATACTTAAACAGAGCAAAACAAAGAATTAACTTAGCATTAAACTTTTCAACTTTTGTGTCTATGGGCATGACAACCATGCTAATAAATAACAGAGCCTTTATAGTACTCTTGTTCGATAAATTTAAAATGGCAAAAACAGTATGTAGTTGGATAGTTTCTCACTCATTCCCAGAATTCATCTGATTGGAATTAAAATTGCTTGGAGCAGGGACTCCATTAACCACATGACAACTTGATATTCCAGAACCCATGGAGTCAAGATGTGGCTGACCAGTTGCTATATTGGGAGGCTGCTGTAACACTGGGTATCCCATAGGCAGGTTGTTGGCTGCACTGCAAACAAGTGGCACTAAAGAATAATGGGAGTATAAGGGAAAATTGATAGCAGAAGAATTGAACTTAACACGAATGTTAACATCGCAAATAGGTTTTGTTTTCTTGAAAATCAATGAGGGCAAATTTAATTGATTGGTGTTTTGTAGAAGCCTAAGTAAATCACTAAATTCATTTCGGAACTTTGTGACTTGTAAATAGAAAAGACCAACAAAACATATATTGCCCATTCCTATGAATATTAAGATGATTATACATAAAAGAACTGAGTGCAATTTTTGAAAGATATAAGATAAAACAGAAAGTTACCTGGCTTAAATGTCCAAAGAATTTTATGGAGTATAGAAGAAAAATAAAATATTCACATTTCATAAACAAGAAAGTAAATTGGCAACTAAAGAAGCATATGGACCAGAGTGCTCATCCTTCGTTTTACTTAAAGGGAACAATTAAGATTGTCTTGAGATATCATCTACGTAGCCTAGTATATTTCTTAGTTAATATAAATTGTTAAGGTGTTGAGACCGATCAACATGCAGGGACTTGCACGTATTGACGATATCATAAGCCATGAAATCTAGTCGGATAGGATAAACCTCTATAAACCCTCTATGTTTGCTCGGTATTTGTTCTTTCCCATTCTCAAAAGGGAATCACCTATCAAGTATCAACTATGACTAGCCATGAGAAATATGGCCAGATTCAAGTTGTTGGCTACGATGTTAAAGTTGCAGTTAGAAAAATAATCATATATGAATAAAATAAAAAACAGAAATGTAAGTTCCATTCATCAAAATCCACTGTTTGTTTGCAAAATGCAAAATAAATTAATGCCATTAACCTGAGGCAAGATTTACCAGGCATTGGATGAATTCCATTCTGAATCGGAGCCAATGGAACCTTTGGAGCCATGGAATGCTTCATCAGATGGTACTGATTCTCAAGCAAATGATTGAAGAGAAGTATTTGCTTTTTCAATTTTAATCTAATATAATAGGCCCTAAAGAAATCAGCATTCTCTTCCTCTAACTTCTGCCACACTGGATTAACATAAAGAATGAATCCAAGTATAATTGGAGGTGTAGTTGCTAATAATTACAATTTTGGACATAAAGAAGGAAAGGAAAATGATAATAGCATCCAAGAACATAATTATCAAGTGCAACTTGTCCATCAAAGTAGATTGATTTCCGTATCATTGACACATAAATGAGACTGAGAGTGTCCCCGTAAAATTAAAAAAGAAATATTATCAATTAGGATGATAAGTTTCAATAAATAATATACTATCGATATAAAAATTAACTAGAATAGCAATATTTAATAGCATGACAGATACTTCAAGGTGCTTACCCAGAGTTGTAAAACCGGGATCTATCTTTGCCCGAGTCAAGAGTGTTTTAACCACTTCATCTTTATTCATATATAATTGTAGACACCTTTCTATTAAATTCTGGACCTGCAAAAGTAGGTTTAACAATTAATCAACTAGGAAAAGAAACAGAGCGGTTAGCATCTATAAATTATCACTGTAGAAATGAACAACAGGAAAAGAAAGAAATGAACCAGAGCAGATTCTCAGAACAAAAGGAAACTAATCAAATGGTTATACACAGTGGAGAGTCTTACAAGCTCAATATCCTGTCGTGAAACCTTTTTGCTCTCATTGCCTGAAGCAGATGCTGAACCAGAGTCTGTAACGGAAGCATCAGTTGTATGGTTGTTCGGTTGTTCACTTTTTGACTCATGAGATGCTTGAGTTGAGGGTTCTTCTTTTGGGCTCTGCAATTCCATAAAACTTCTATTTAGCTTAAATATAAAATCTACAGTCAGCGATAAGCATTAACCTAGAAAATCAAGCAGACAATGCATCAATGCCAACTTAAAAAACTGTGGAAATGTGCCTATAATACTGAATACAAAGGGCTAAAAGTTTGCAAATATCTTTATTCTTTGAGCATTCAAATGTCCATAATACTTTGCTTTACAAAGATGCGTCAAATAAATGAACTATAAATACGTGGGAATTTATGTGCTTTGCATGGACATAAATGAAACTCCACAGTTCCTTTGATTTCACAAAAATGTGAGCAATTGCATCATAATAACTTGATAGTCTCTTCCCAGTGATGTCTTTGCTGTTGATGTTTCACATTCAGATAATCTAAGGAGAAGAGATTTTTGATTGACTAAAGAAAATAGTTTTTCCACAGAAAACTTCATCTAGACCCAAAATTTTGATGAGATGTGACAACCATTCTAAATAAGGGAAAAAAATCATATAACTACGTAATAGCATAAAAGGAGTATAATGAATGACGAGAGAACCTGTGAGTTCTTCATTTCAGTTGGGATAAGGCTGGCCACATGTCTTTGGAAGGAATTTATATTATTCACCGACTGCCACACTTTGAAGGAAAAACATTTGCAGATGTCTTTAAAACATTAAAATTGCAGTAGCTTTTATCTGGGACAAGAAGAATAATGATCGAGTTCAAAGATAAATCGCTTCGAGGAACATATCATCCTTCAAACCAACAAACACTTATGTATATTCTCAAATCTCAATACAATATACAGAATCTATACTAAACTACAGAGATATTCATATGGTGAAATGTATATTATAATTCCAAAGTAGCATCTAGTTTTTTAAAAAAAAAAAAAACTAGCCCGAAGGATGACAACTACATTATTTTTTGGCTAGTACTAAAGTACATAGACATTAAAAAAATAGTGCAGTTAGTTTGAGACAACAAAACACCTCGCTAGAGCGCCATTTGAAGTTTTGGCTTGATGGTGACTGAATTTTAGTATCACTCATCGAGTCACAAGCTCAGGTTGGCACTCTGTTGAACCAAAAACACCTCATTTAAGCTTGCTTCAGCTAAGTCTAATATGTAAGTTCATTAATCACTTTGTAAGAGTAAGTGGATCCTCAACCACAGTTTTAAGATACTTCAAAGATTTCTCTATCGAACAGAAAATTCAGTGTACTTTAGTTCTCGGTAAGACTATGCATTACAGCTAACAAAAGCAAGAACATACGAATCATGTAATACTATCAAAGCAGCCGGAAATATCCAGCTGAACCGCATGGAAATATGGAAAGTAGATATATGAACCAGATCTCAGCTGTTAACCAAGTCCTTCACCTCAGCTGCTTTCATTAACAGCTTTTGTCTTGCCTTCAAAAGTGAAACTTAAAATTGATAGTAAATAAATTTATTGCCATGACCAGAACCTGAAAATCCGCGAAGCAAAAGGGGGAAACGAAGATCCAGAAAATAGTATCTTACACCCAGTTCCTCAATATCCAGCAGAAAGGAGGACGAAAACAGAATCACTATTTATCTCGGATGATTTCAGAAACTCCAACACCAAGTTTCCGACATTTAGCTAAGCTGCCTGAAGCTATGAAAGTTCAGCACTTCAGCTGGTAAGTAGAAATAGAGACGAAACTCCAAAAGCTACCGCCCCTAGAATTCATGGAAAGAACTCAAGAAGTAGTGGTTGGACAAAATGCTCCGTCTAAATAGCAATGAAGTTTAAGAGAGATATTTTCCAAGGGGTAGAAAATGATATTTACAAATTACGCAAGATATAGAAGTACCAATGGGGTTCCTGTATGAAATTAGTCAAATTACAGACAGTGAAGGTAGCCCGAAGCAAAAGTGGAAAGGGACGGAGAAACTGCGTCGAGGATCCAGGTTTTACAAAGTGTCGGGTTAAACCGACCCAATACTTTTGATTCCAACCCGAGTTTCATACTAGGCTGAAGAGGGCTTTGCGTCAATCCAGACCCAATATTAGTTTAGTGTACATGGGGGTTTACTGACTCAAGGCCCATACTTGTTATGGCCTACGCATTATTCTCAAAGTTAGCAATGTATTTATACCGAAAACAAAGGGTGTTTGGAAATCTAAGTTTACGGATTCTAAAAATAATTTATAAAATTTAAAAAGAATTATGGATTTTGAGATGTTTTTTATGGATTTCGATATGATGTTAGCTTGATTTGCATGTATCGTTAGGAAGAAGTTCTTCCCAAATATGCACAAAGTTAACGATGCATTTAAAAAAAAAAAGTGGCAAATGGTAATATATGTAAATGTGTAATAATAAAATGCAGTGTTTACATACTTAAAAAATGCCACATAATCTAAACTCTATCCAATAAGAACACTATAATCCATATCATTTTAATCTCCCAGTTGGCTAAGGGCTTATCTGAAACAATTTACATTTTTATTTTGTGTTTTGAAAAATAAAACTCTTCATTTGAAAACAAAAGCTAAAAATTAGCTATCTTGGTTAAAAGATATGTTTTTTTTATAAAAAATGAGAATTGTTTATGATGAATCATCACCCACCTCCACCTATGATGAAAATGATCTAAAATATAATGTTGTGCTTTCACTTAATAAAGTTAAGATGATATGACACTCACTTTAGCAAATTGGCTTTTTGTGAACATGTACTGAGTTCCAAATCAGTGAGGCTCACTCATTGACATATAAAATTGACACTTTTGAGCACTAACACAACAGCAACAACCACATAGCCAAGTGAGACTCAAATTGACATATAAAATATGTATCTCATCTAGACTCAAATTCAAGACCCATATGATTCAAAGTTCTTTGAACTGAACGACTACCGTAACGGATGTTGGCTCAATCCGAAGGAAATTATGCGGAAGCTTATGTTGTCTACAAACAATGGTGGACTCAAAATCTTGATTTAGGGTGTTCAAGATAAATGAAACTTATTTTTAATATATTTTGAGAATAATTTGAGCAAAAATTTAGTTGGTTTAAAATTAACAAATGAGTAGATGTAAAATAAATCTCATAAAATAGTATATACCTAATTTTCTGAAAGTCAAGAGTGCGGTTGAACCCGTTTACACAAAATCTACATGGGTCCGGAATTTGAAAGGAGATGAGATACGTGTGCTGAAAGAGGGAGTCAAAAATCTTGAATCGTATTAATCTGATAATACAAAGAAAAAAAAACGTTAGATACCGAATGCGAGTTTAAAAAATAGAGAATTAAAAATGCAGGTGATTCTATGATGTGCGTTTAGAGGGCATGCAATTGCTGGAACCACTGCTTAATCATTTATCAACTTTAGTATTGGAGCCACACCAAATTAATCACCCTCAAACCCCTAAACACATTGAGTTTAATGAAAAGCATTTTGAAAGATTTTACCTAGCAATACACAGTTGTTAAAAAATAATATAAATGTCAAACTAAGTTAAAATAATATAAAAAGTTTAACAAATAAACAATTGAGCATGATCTTGACCAAAATAATTTAAAGAGAAAATTAACACGCGTGGACACGAAAGAATTTTAAATGTTAACTATACAATGTTTTGGGGCAAATTTTTAATTATCGTTTACGATAGCTTTGGAAAAAGAAAATAAGCATGCAGCTTCCCATTAGGCGTCTCTTTTTATCAACTAGCTAGACAACTATACGACATAATTAATTATGTTATAGACTAATTAAATCACATCTACTTTATTTGAATGTCATTAAGTCATATTTGATAACTTTTTTATTTAAATTTTACTTAATTTCTTATATTTAATTTCCTGTAGGATCATATTTGTCTTGCTATTTATTTTATGTCAATAAAATTCGTTTTTTTTTTTTGGTAATGAATGAAACTAAGCCTACCTAATTTTGTTGACCGGTCAAAGCAGCATATGGGTAACTAATTGGCTATTTTTTTCCTTCTTATTGTCGAGTGAAGACCCCACACACACACACAGAGAGTATATAATCACTTGATGGTTATAAATTAAGAAGGAAAATAATTAGAAGAAGAAGAAGAAGATATATTATCATTCCGTGTATTACTTTCTCGTTATAATACACGCACATACCCTCAACTTATTAAATCTAATCATTTATGTTTATCTATCTTATGATAATAACAAACAAGTTCTACAACATTCTTAATGACAGTCTATATATATAAACAAAAATGAATATAGTTCCTAATATAT
Source organism: Vachellia pachyceras (assembly GCA_025593235.1). Taxonomy (NCBI): domain Eukaryota; kingdom Viridiplantae; phylum Streptophyta; class Magnoliopsida; order Fabales; family Fabaceae; genus Vachellia; species Vachellia pachyceras. The sequence continues at coordinate 9,372 of JANTPZ010013224.1, forward strand.
TTAAGGATTGTAGATGATATTAATTAAATGAATATAGTGCCTAATATATTTATTGCCGGTATTAAAATTATTTAAAAACCAATTATATATATAGCTAATTGAAGGTACTTTCACCACCTTTAATTTACTTAATTAATTGTTAATGGGCTCATTATAGTGGGCATAATTGGTTGGATCATATGCATCTAAATGTGAGTGTGTGGGGTACAACACAACATTATATATTGTTCCGAACTTATTTTTAAAACATATGTTCGGATCAAAGAATCAAGCAGCATGCTTTTCAATTCTTGCTCCCTTTAATGTCGTGTTGATGCTTTGTTGGAATCGAAGGCAAAGGTATTTAATTAATTAAGTGTGCTTTTGTCTATATTGAGATAACATTTTTTAATTTGTATTTAATTCTCACTCATTTGTTTTATATCCTCCTTTTTGTCACTTCATGTACTCTGATCTTTGATATTTTAAAGTGCGGTTGTGAACTTTTAATCGTGAATTTGACTGTTAACTAATTAATAAGATGACACTAATTAATATAACTATAACTGCAACTAACATGAAGCCATATATAATTCAATTCCCATTATAATATTACAAGTGTAATTTCTAACTTCTATAAAAAAATTCCTTTTTCTGAAAGTTTCATTCTACGAAAAGGTTATTTGTGTTATCACTTATCCAAACATACATGCCCATTATTTTACTACCTCCACCCTTCATATAGAAGCTATGCAATTAATTTGTAAATTCTGAAAAAATAAATTAGTTCTTTGAAATAGGTAGTGTTGGCTTCTTTAAAATATCATTGTTAATTATATATATATATATATGTTCATTGGAATCCCTTGATGAAAACTAATAACGTGTACAATCAATACAAATATTTTAGGGAAAAATATTAATTTGAAGGGATAAAGTGGATTAAAATCTTCTGTTTATGATGAAAGTTAACACATTATCTATCTGTTACATTAAATATCGTATAAAGTATTAGTTTAGCTGAAGTTGTTACTAGTTTTAGTTAATTAGGTAATGCGGTTAAAAAAGTTCAAACCAAATTAATTCTTGGAGACTTCACAATTATTAACCATTTCGAGATCTTAATTAACACGATTTAAAGAAATTTTTTGGATCATTCTCACTATGTATGAAGATAGACCATCATCTTTGAGATATAAGAAAATATAATACCATTAATATGACATGCATCCATGTCAACTAATTAATACTTATCCATAATTATTTTTGTGAAATAATTACACGCATGCATGAATGCCTTGATTTATGGTTTATGAATGCAAAATCAACCTTAATTATTCTCAAATCTTGAAGGTATATTCTTGTGGACGTCTCCCAAATCAAATCCTGCTAAAATAAATTGTACTTCTTGACATCTTGTTAATAATTTTGGCAATTCTGCTATTAAAATGACTAGATTAAGTTTGAGATTTGAGTGTTAAATACTATCAATAATTTATGAATATATAGTGTAGAACTATAGATTTATATAAATTTTATAAGTATATATATGATGAAAATGGTCAAATAATTTTTTTTGGTATATTTAGGTTTGCAAAAAATTTGATTTGATTTTTCCCATTTTAAATAAAAGATGATGGCGATTAAAGTCACGTATTTATCTTTGTAAACTATTCCCCAATATATACTATAGAGTTCACAGTCAACGAACTCAAAAATTGATTAAATTGGTATTAACTTTAATCATCATGGAAAAATCAAAGAGACAAAATTGGATGCTTCCTTTGAGCCTTAAATGGACCGAATCAAATCAAAACTTCAATGAAATTAAACGGACCTCTAGAAGCTGTATCAACTTTAAAATTTACAAAAAGCAATGAAAATAAAACTAAAAACAAAAACTAGTCCCTTGAATCGCACATGTGTGTGTGGGCGCATGCATGTGTCTACAAGGCAATATTTTATGGGAGATTTATTGTAAGGTTCCAAGGAAAAAAGTTATTTATGAAAAAGTCCCAAGAGGTTGTCAAATGACAAGTCGAGAAGCACCATTGACAAGTGAATCAGCTGTCATTGACAACTCTTGAGACCTTTTCATAAATAACTTTCTTTCTTGGGACCTTACGATAAATCTCCCATATTTTTTTTTCTTGTCTTCTTTCCATGGATGTACGTACCCTCTTACTGAGTCTGCCCATTTTAGAACCTTTGTGTTGGCGCAGTGGCTCAAAGTCACTGAACAGCTTTGAGTTTGTGAAATTCAGTTACTATTATACAACTAAGTTTCTCTTACACTTAACTAGATTATTATTAACATCATAAGTATGACTTATTATTCACATTATAAGTCTGACCATTCTCTATTAAATTCCTTTATCTTTGTATCATCCTTAGCTTGTCTTTCAATTACTCTTATTTCTTAGCAGTGCTATTTATATGTATTACACATAAAAGGTTAAATATATATATATATATCGTTTTTGTGAATTGTTACATGTCTTCGGTATATGTGTGTTGTTTAACTTTCTCTTAGTCTTAAGTTCAGTTTTACTCAAAAGCTTAATAGATTTGTGCTTGGTTCTTACGGCGAACCTAATGGTTAATGAACTTTGATACGTATATATTTAACAAGGTAATCAAATCATTTATATGAAAATGATCGAATTATTAGAATGGTCTCTACGAGATTTCTCTTCCTTCTTCCATTGTTTCATTTTCTGGCGTCTTTTCTTTTTACGCAGTCAAGTTTTTCATTATATATATATATATATATATTTCCTCACACGATTTGTTAGAAGCTACAAATTTTCCCTAGACGCAATCGGGATTGATGTAGGTTAGTTATTTTCTCATACATATCTTTAATTTCTCCATCATCTTTTGCTTTTAGGGTTTTTGTGCTTCGAATATATGCATGCCACATCCATCAGTCAATATATAGTAACGTATAACATCGATATTTGGGAATACGAGTTATGGGGTCCGTTTGGGAAAGCGGTAGAGAATGATATTTATTTAGATACTTCGTATACCAAACGGACCCAATTTAGACAATGTTATCTTAGACAATATAGAATCTTATCGGTTATATAGATATTTCGTTTCCTAATTAAAACATTGAGCAACACATTCCTTTATCAATGATTGATATTTATGCATGCACTTTAGAGATACACACACATATACACACAGCTATTAATTTTACTAATATGCTATGTTCATATATGTATATGTATGTATAGGCGGACCTACTTGGTCCCCACCGGGTGCACCCTGATTTCCAAAAAATTAGGTATATATTAGTATTATGTGATTTATTTTACACTCACTCATTCGCTAATTTATAATCCATTAAATTTTTGCTC
>JANTPZ010013233.1:0-10993 GCA_025593235.1 Vachellia pachyceras
AAGAGATCATATGAAATTCTTTCCTTCTACTCAAGACAAAAAAGAAATATCTCTTGTGAAGAACATGAGAAAATAGCTAAAATAATATATTGGGCAGAGAACTAAATTATAGACACGCAAGATAATGCCATAAGCCAAACAAAAGAAAGCAAAGGCATAAATATATTTGAACTCTAGAGTTAGAAAAGTAGTAGTAAATGGAAAGTCTTGAGATTAACGAAAGATGGAAGTATACTGTGGCTTGCGGGGGAAGCAGAAGACCGAAAACAGAACGGATAACAAATAATTTCGCATTGAGAAATGTTAAGTGAGCTCTAAATGCCTGATGGCTAATATCGAGCTCATGCGTCATGTACTACCCGTCCAAATAGATGCAATGATAAGTTGAAAGCTTCACCGTGAAGTTACGCCAAATCTCCCCCACTGATTTGATGAATAGCTAAAATTGCATACACTAAACTTAGACCCAAAAAAAAAAAAAAAAGCACGCGCTGAGCAAATGTCCCATCGATTTACCAGATCCAGACACAAATGAAAGAACAGTGACGCTACTTAATCAATCTCATTACGAAGAAAATCACAAGGAAATGAATTCACTTGACCAAAAGTTAAGTCCCGCAACAATAGAGAAAGTGTAATGAGTTTCAAGCAAAACTAACTCAAAAACTCCAAAGCCCCCCGATTTCCAGACCTCAACCAAAGTAGAAAAAGAAAACGCTTGATGTCGAAGTGAAGGAGACTCGGAGGGCAAAAAAAACTAGACACAGATGAATTCTTCCATAGCAATAACAAATTGACCGAGTGAAAGCTCACAATCACCAAGAAACGATTGCGACCTCATAGGAAATCATGAGAAGGCTCACTGCTAAGCACCAGTGAACTTCACAGATATTGACGACAGAAACCTCGAACAACCTCGATAATGCATTAATCAAGCATTAAGCTCGTAGTGTGGACTCACAGAGGAGGCAATTAGAACTCCTAAGAAAGAACTAGATCTTCGTTATGGTAGATCAAGACAACAAGAACAGACCAAATCAAAGGCAGAGAGAGAGGAAGAGCTGCATTTCGAGGGAAGAAGCAAAAAAACCTGTTAAAATGCTTTCAGCAGATCGTCCACAGAGCAGAGCCTCTCGCCTTCCCGGGGAAGGGGGGGTGGGTTGAAGAGATTATTGCAGTGCGCAGGTGAAATGGATGGAGGTGGGACCATCGAAGACTATTATATCTGTGATTGTTCGATCACAAGTTCCATAATTGCCACCGCATTAGCAGGTAACTACGGAAATGACACTGTGAAGTGTGTAGCAGTGTGTGTGGACTGTGTCAGTTCCCATGTGAATCGAACTTTCCCAAGCAGAAAAACAGAAAATGCCCGTCTATGCATTGAAATTACCCTTCTCTCCCTCCTGCGGTCGGTCATGTGAAAATAATTATTTTGCAGTTACTTTCTTTAGGAAAAAATACCAGATAAAAAGTATCAAATTTATCATTTTAATTATAATAATTTCATAAAAAATTATTATATTATTTATAATTTAAAATAATATGGTTCATTTTTCAAATTTTATTATACTAATGAATTTTTATCGATTTAACGTTTTAAAAAAATCTGTGGAACAATGAATTATTGGAATAAAAATAAACCTATGGAATATCTATTTGTACTAAACCTGTCAAATTTTCCCTTTATTTAATTATTTTTATATTTAGAAGGTTAAATGAATAAATTTCACGTTTATAGAAAATGTGTTAGCACTTTGCACGGAGGACACGGCAATGGTGTAATTAAATAGAACAGAGAGGGGGCAAATAGCTAAAGCATGCATTTAAAATTGGTATAATTAGTTAAATAATTAAAAATAAAATAATAACATAAAAGATAGAGCATAACCCAAACTAGGAGCAAAGCATCACAGATGAGCGTGGTTACGAGGAATCAAGGACGCGTGTCCGAACGAACAAGACAAAGCTATTCAAAAACACAAAGAGACCCACACTTTTTTTTTTTCACTTAATTTGACCATATTTAATAATTTGGTTACGTAAGCTTTCATTATTGGCAAATTATTATGCGAAATTTACATAAGACAGAGGAACTAATAAATAAACGGATTCAAAATATTAACAAAATTACAATCACATTTCAGCTGTAGTTAGTTTAATTATCATTCACAACCCCACCAGCCATCATTAATAATCGGACCAATTATATTTGGGACATGATGGTTATTTTACCAATTTTTAAGATATTTTGTTCATTAATTAAGTTACTTGAAACATTATAAATTTCTTAATTATTATAATGGTTGCTCCATATAATATATGTATGTATATGTAAATCAATTATTACTTATTGGCCTTACCATAAATGTACTCCTGGAGATAACAATGGTAGTCATTTGGGAAGCGGTAGAGAAATGTTTTACGCAAGCCGAGGTAAATATGTGAAGAAGATTATTTCGATTTGCAAAAAACACTATTGAATGTACTTTTAGATTGGGTAAAAGCTTTGTCAAACATGATAATGATTTGATTAGGGGGAGAATGTTTTTAATATGCTCTTTATAAAATAATTAAACTCAATATATAAATAAATATTTCCGATAATTATTTAGTACTGTTGTCTGTCTCAACTAAGAACTAACTAAATTTTCGTTAGAAAAATATTACCGTATTATTACTTCGTGAGATAGAATTTATGGTAGATGAAATATTTCCTGAGGTGTTTAATCATTTGTCAGCTGCAATGAATTGTGTTTGCATACACAAAATTAAATATTACAATGTTAGATATTAGCAGTGGCGGAGCCAGGTATAAGTCAGGTGGACAAATACCCCACTGAAAATTTTTTGTTGTATGTAAATAACTATTAGATTTTTATTATGCACCCACTCAAATTATCTATACTAACGAGTTTATTGCCATTTCCTTGAAAATAAAAAAGTTACCCCCACTGGTATAAGGTCCAGACTCCGCCACTAGATATTAGATACATTACGAAATTATATATATTCTTAAAGTTTATATTAGTAATCGATGGAAACAAGAATCTCTATATCAAAGCTAATGATGAAATCTCACAATTGAGCCCGGGCACATGATATAGATATTCATGTTCTAGTCCACTTGAAAATAAGAAAAATTAAATAAATTATTTAATTATAAGATATATTTTAAAATGTTTATATTTATTATTAGATTATGTATCATTTTATAAATTAGACACGTTAGATTGAAGAAAGATTATAAATATATCGGTTATTTAATTTCATTAATCTTCTAAAAATATCAATTGTGTCTTATATTAAAAATTAAATGTGATACTATCTTCTGTTTTTAATATATGAGTTGACTAACTTTTTTATAAAGTCAAAATTTTAAATAAATTACTCAACTATAAAATATATTATAAAATATTATGTGTATCATTATATTATATATTAATTTATAAGTGGATATGGCTGGGAGATGTTCCAATTTAAATGTCCTGAAGCGCCATGAAATGCGTTGCCTCCAATGGACCCATGTGCTCTAGTAAAAAAAAAAGTTTAAAAAGTGGTAAGCTTATCGGTTGTTTAATTTTTTAATCTCTCCAAAAAATATTGACTGACTCTTATATTAAAAGTCGAAGATAATATATTTTATAATACATACATATTGTTTTAAATCACAAATGGTACTATATTCGATCCTTAATATAAAAGTAACCCTCCCTTTTATAGAGATTTAAAAAGTTAAATAATAATTGTGAAGTATTTATATTTATCATTTTATTTATACAATTTTATACAACGACTTACTATGCTAATTGTAGTATATTGTTAAATAATTTAAATATTAAAAAATAAACTTATAAGCCATTATTTGTTTAGGTATGCGAAAAATACATCTAGCCAGTGCATTGACACACTAAACATTATAAAATAAATCAATATTCGATATTTTATAACACTGCTTTTTCTTGGATGATTCCTAAGTGATACCAACGTAGCATTATATAAAATATAATTCTCTTCACAATTACAAAGTTCTATTTGTTTGTGTCTGCTTCCGGAGTTGCAGAAAACAGCAAGCGGATATATAAAATAATTGTTTTGTAATAACAGGATAAAATGAATGTTTGAAGCAATATTTTAAGGTGGCAATTGGCAACTCCGATTTGATAATAAAAAAACTTTATATAATTTATACAAGTAAATTTAAAAAGTTTATTTTAAGTTTTGAAAATAAAAGGGTTAAATATATGGGTGGTCAATGTATGTAATAAACACACGCACAAATTTTAATAAGATCTGTGTTTTTTTATACATCAGAAAAGAAAGGCAAAAAAAAAAAAAAACTAACGCATGACAGCAGCTGCTAATAGTAAATAGTTCCAATCTGGGCTAAGAATTTGCATATTTTATATTAGGCTAAAGTATACTTTTAATCCTTTATATTTACGTCAAGTTTCACTTTAATCCTTTTAAAGGTGTGCTTTCAATACCTCAAACTTAATGTTATAAGTCTCTCTTAACAAAAATTGATGACTTATCACTGGATATAGTTGTTTTTATTTTAAATCTTTTTATTTTACACAATTTAAAATATCAAATTTATTATACTATTAACTTAAAATTAAATTGTGAGTATGTTTTGTCAACGTTTTATTGCACAGCCATTAATTAAATTTGATGAGTCAGCAATTTCTATTAAGAGAAACTAACAGCCTTAAGTTTGAATGATTGAAAGAGTACCTTTTAAATTTAAAGGACTAAAATAAAACCTGACATAAACATAAATGACTAAAAGTATACTTTAGCTTTTTATGTTATAATTAATAATTAATACATTTCACTCTTCATACTTTTTATATATTAAAAAATTTGAATAGTAATAATATATTTCTTATATTCTATTCACCTAGAGAGACATTGAAGTTATAAATGGGATTAAACTAATATTTTACTCATAATACAATTTTCAGATTATAATTAAATTCGCGTTCACTTGTACTGTAATGAATAAAATGATCCAAGTTTATAATGGCAAAAAAATGTACAAATATAAAGATAAATTAGAACAATAAGTAGTGTAAATTAAAGAAGAGAAAGAAATATGTGTACTGAAAATATAAACAAAATATCAATTAATTGTATTCCAGTAATTTTAATAATTAGAATATAAATAAAGGGGCACTTATTCACTATTTTATCTTAAATTTAGGAGTTTAAATGTAAGACTTGATATTCCCTCGAAAAAGTGCAAGATTTAGCATACTTATGTCATTCAAATTTGTTATTTGTTTATATCAAGTTCTTCATACCTATTATATCATATTTTCCGATTACACTTAGTCAGTGTCTTATCTTTTTCATGTGTATTTATAGTAAAATGAATTTTTTTTTTAAAAAAAATGACGAGATAAAGCTATATGCGATTGAAATTTTTAACATAAGAATTTGATCCTATTCAAAATTGCCGATATCAATTGCATGTATAATTACGTTGAGCGCAAGTGACTCTGCAGTAAAAGGACGTTCTGTCCTGCATGGTACTGATATGGGTATGGGTTCACATTGGCTTGTGACCTGTGTTCCTCCCATTTCCCTTCGTTCGCTCGCTTTCTGAAAACTACGGAATTTCTTTTTCCCCATTTTATTTTTAATAATCATCTCAGGTATGGCTTTAATTTCATCGCTAACTAGTCATGGATATTAATATTACAACTGCTTCATTCATTCTTTGTCAATTTCCTATCATCATCTCTGAGCGATCCCATTTCTGGATTCAATTTCTTCAATAGTATGCATTCAGTATTTGATGATACCAATGAGATGCATCAATTTTATGACAATGATATATGACCCTAACGTATATACACGCGAATAAATGTATATCTTGGTTGTGAGTTTTGTGATCTTCAATCTGATGTCTCAGGAAAGTTAATCCGTATACATGTATTTGTATTACTCAAAAGTAATATTTCAAGTGTTATTTCTTCAACAATAATAAGAGAAATGCATAAGGATCAGAATTGTAGTTCACCTCGAACCTAGAGCTCGGCAAAGAAGACGCTCAAACGAGGTAGGTTTGATCTCTTAATCGACTTACACAAGTCCTTCTCTCTGTCCTTAGCTAAGGACCTCATGATTCCGAATCTAGTTCTAATTTGCAGTCTAACAACGAACTATGACATTTCTGCGATTATATAATACCTGCAACTATTGAGATTTTAGATATGTTTTAATCTGTTGCATCTCAATGTGCTGAAATATGCTTCTCTCATCTGCACTTTATTTCATGTCCATACGTGGACGTCTTGTAAACAAGGTATACATTTCTTAAGAAACAAGGAACGTTACTTTTGAGATTTTAAATGAAAGGCTGGACCAAAAAGGGTAGGGAAAAGGGATAAGAGATAGCTAAATATTGCCTTGGAGAATTCAGAAACTATTTCTTACCATTTGGTGACAGATTCCTTCCGAGATAATCAAGTAGGATGGAAGCCATCAGTTACTTGTCGATGAACAATGCAATATAGGTCAACGTGGATACGTGCACACTCATCTCTGTGGATGCTAGTGGGTGTTTCAGCTACGATATACCTGGGTCATCTTTAAATTTGTGCGATAGTTGTCATTGTCCAAATATTTATGGCAAGTGAGCTCTTCAATCTCCTGAGAATAGTTCATCAAGATAGACGCCTCCCCAGATTTAAGCTCTTGAACTGGTAAGCTTTTTTTTTTTTTTTTTTGGTGATCTAAGGCAGATTGGGCCTTTGGCCCCCGCGATTCCCCCCGGTATCCGGCGCCTTTTCTTGAGTCCCTGACCTTCTTCCATACTAGACCAAGTAACCCGGGGCAACCGACTAATCCGAAGAGAGGAATACACATGACGCACCCCTTTAAGGTGCTTTGCACCAAGGGTGGGTATCCTCTAGTCTCGAGCGTGACTCTCAGGGATCGAACTCTCAACCTTTTGGAGAAGTGACAGCCGCACTGACCACTGCACTCCGACGCTCGTTGGTATGAACTGGTAAGCTTTCATGCTGCTTTAATATAGAATGGCAACTTACTAAAGAACTACGCACAGTCACACTGGATGAATTCTGAGTACAGTGTCCAGGCATTTTTTTTTCTTCACAGTAATGCTCTTTGTATATGGCCGAATACTCCGCCAACAGCTTGTAAGAACAGTGACCTCAGACAACTTCTTATATAGACTTGTGAGCAGCCTCTTCAAATATCAGATGGCTATATGTTATTTCCTATATATTGCTGGTTAGTGCTTCTCAAATTTTTCACTACTAATGGAATAATGAAATATCACTGTCCTCTTGTCCCATCCTACCATTGCTGAACCAAGGCTAATGATTAGGAAACAGGAATGACTATGTTCTGGTTGAAAGTTCCCATAGGTCCTTCTTCTTATACATCCATTATGATGATATCTGATATCCATTTAGAGCCTAGCCATGTTGAAATTCCCTCTGGGTAAAAGCAATGTAACAAAGAAGAAATATAGTGCTGGCTAAATCTTTCAACATTTTTTTGGATAATATTTGTAATCTTTTATTTGAGTTGGAATACCTATGGGTGAAAAACATTTATTTCTGCTTTAAAAGAGAAGTTCCAAATAGAAAGTTTCATCCTTTGACCTTTATAGATGTTTTTTTTGTGCCTGCCAAGGTCAGACAGAAATAGGATAAAATATTTTTTCCTTTGAGGGAGCATCCTCTCTTTCTTCTTCTACAAGGAAAAATTGGACCTTATTCGGTTTTTCTTCTTCAAATGTTTCCACCTTGCAGTAATCTCGAAAGATTATTCATGAATAAGTCGTTTCATCTGCTTTAATTTTCAGGTTTTGTATGGTTTATACTTTCATTGAAGAAATAGACATACAAGTACCAATTTGGCCAGTATGCATGGACACACATGATACTTATTGTGGTGTTCACCCAATCTGCTTTTATTGTCGCCAATATATTTGAAGGGATATTCTGGTATGACGACTGCTACAATTCTTGATTTCTATTGCCCTTTCATTTAAATGTATGGATTCATTCACCTTCAGCTTCTTCTTAATATGGAAGGCATGATAATTATTTATACCTAGCAAGAGATTGTATATTATTTAAGTTTTTAATACATTTAATATTTGACTAGAAGTTCTTGGACAGTTAAAGCGAATTATACATATTTTATCTTCCGTCTTTCTCTTTAAGCTTTTCTTCATTCTTTTAAGTATAAAATTTGAACTATTACTCTGTTTGTGGAAGGAACTAATTTTGTCTATAAAAGTATTTAGAATATATTTATATAATTTTTTAATTTGGTAGTGCCATGAAGCAGAGAAGCAAGATTAAAAAGATTGGACTGTATATGATATTTTTATTATATGATTTTTTGGTGTTTGTAAATAAACTTATTGTTGTTCAAAGATTTTCTTGGTGAAGTTTGCGGTGTAAATGACTTATGCGAAAAAGGAAGAGAGTAGAAAGAACCAAGGATTGAAAAAAAAAAATGACTCTTAAGTTTCCCCTATAATCAATAAGGACTTCGTTATAATTATATTAAAACCTACTACTTTGTTGTTATATTATCATTGTTCATTCACATAAAGGCTTTTTTATATTTAGCAATCTAAAATGTTAATTTTATTATGAAGGTTTCTCTTCCCTGCATTATTTATTTCCGTCAATGATGTTGCTGCATACTTCTTTGGTTTCTTTTTTGGGAGAACACCTTTGATCAAGTTATCTCCAAAGAAAATATGGGAGGGTTTCATCGGAGCATCTATTGCCACCATGATTGCTTCATTTATAGTAAGCATTGTTTATTGATGTTTGGTTAACAATGTGAAGATAGATAATTTTACTTGGGAGTAGCAGACTATCATATAAGTTCTTCCTTTGGGCACATGCTAACTGGTGTCTGATTTTATCTCCATTTAGAGAAGTAGAATTATTGTTTTTGTCATTCTCTTAGAATCATTAGGTTCCTGTTCTAGACCTTTGAATTTAGCTGTGATACTTCTTTTGCATTTCAAAGATTGAGTTGAGTGATCTTGTCATTGCTACTGATTCTGACTCCTAACAAGTTTATAACTCTTATCTGTGTTCTGTTCTGAAATTACCATAAAAAAGTTTCTCCTTTCTTTTAAAACTTACATTTTAGGATCTGTTCATTCAAGCATGATCTACTTTCTTTAAGCATAAAAAGTTTTTTAAATATGTCCCTTTTTATTTCTTCTGGCTGAAAATCGAAAGATGTCTGTTTTGTAGGTTTTTTGGCAAATAGATTACAGGTGTTGAATTAACACCGAGGCATTACTTTTCTTCACTGGTAATCTACGAAAACTGATGGGTCATCAGCTTGAATAATTCATTATTTTTCCAGTTTGCGAATATCTTGGGAAGGTAATGATCTTACTTCTGTAGTTAGGTTCTATAATCCAAATCCTAAAAGACATACTGTACTGCTCTTATTCATAGAGATGCTTATTTGGTGGAACAAATGCAGGATTTATCTACCGGTTGGCTTCATTGTGACCCGGATCCACTTTTTATGCTTGAGTATTACCCCTTATCAAGATTAATTTCTTCTTGGGTAAGTGAAAGTTAATTGTTATTTGATAAGGTTCATTTGAAGATTGATCTGCACAACTGTGTATGTTTCAAAAACCTGAATGCAGACAGCCTAACAAAATTTATTGAGTAAATTATATGCTATAAAAGAAAATTCATAAAATGCACTTCATCAACAATGCAAGAGTATTTTAGACTAAAAAAAAAGATTGCTTTTATGTTAGAAGCATTTTGTAATCTTGATGTATGGGTACTCAAGTGAGGCACCCAAAAGGAAGATCTAAAGGCGAATTTATAGATGGAGTTATCCTTAAACGTTAAATACTAATCATATTTGAGATTTCTTATTAGGCCTATGAAAGACAACTTATTCCCTTTTCAAAATGATATAGTTTCCTAGGGAAGAGATAGCAATTTTGCCAGTACAATGGCATACCTTGTGGTTGGGATTATTTGCTTCCATCATAGCACCATTTGGAGGATTTTTTGCCAGTGGTTTTAAAAGAGCTTTTAAAATCAAGGTTCGTATATATGATGCTTTGTGGCAAGTTATTTTTTTGTAACCTTCTATCCCTGTCTATTAATCTCCTCCAATCAATTCAGGACTTTGATGATAGTATATCAGGACATGATGGATTCACTGACCGAATGGACTGTGAGGTAAAACTATGTTTTTACAACATTTTATTGTAGTTTTAATGTCACTTCTATTATATCAGAGGACAGTGCTATGGTCTTTTTCTTTGATGGTCTATATTTGATATGTTTTGCTCCATTATTGTACATTGTTTATTGAGTTGGGAAAATCTGGATTACTCTTGTTTTTTTTTTTTGCCCCATTTAACCTTAAAGGTTAGAATTTGTTCATAGGTAGAAGTCATTACTTAACATACCTTGATAGAAGGTTCTCTCTTATTCCGTTACTTCTTAATGACGATTATAACAATCAGCAACAAAAAATCTCAATTCTGCCTTGCTGATGTGGACAAGTTAAGGAATTAAAAAATCATTTCTCAGACTGTATATTTGATGAAAAGTCTATTTTTGAGACTGATTTTTTTATTGTGTATTGCATGCTTTCAGATGGTAATGGCTGTTTTTGTGTACATCTACCATCAATCATTTGTTTCTGGATCAGGTGAGCTTTTCATTTGAATCCGCGTTTGGTTTCACATTGTAAATCACTAAAACCAAGATTTTGATGACAACATTAAACCAAACATGCTCTGAGAAATTTCCCAGAACTCTTTATCAGAAACTGTTAAGGCCAAGGAATATGGTATGTTTGGAGAGGCACCAGAAAATAATTAACTGTGTTTCTGGAAACGATGTAGATAACTAGGAACCTTTCCTTTGAGGAGCAGCAGGCTCTTTATGGAAAGCTTGGGCAGATATTACGTGAAGGGCTTTTTTTCGAAGTCATA
>JANTPZ010013235.1:0-10079 GCA_025593235.1 Vachellia pachyceras
ATTTCTTCATCATCACCTTGAGCTTAGTATAGCTAACATGTCCTAGACGTGCATGCCATAGATCTGCAGTCTCATTCTTCTTTGTCTTATCCACATACACTGCTTCTGCTGACATTATGTATATTGACTCACGTCGTGGCCCTTCCATAACTGGTGTCCCGATCACCTTCAAACTTTTGTAAATCTTGACGTCTTTTGGCCCGAACAGTACATACTTTCCTGAATCGGTGAGCTACGGAAAGCAAATTCTTCTTCATACCAGTCATATGATATAAATTATCTAGCTGTATTGGATGAGGATTGTAGTGAGGTACTATCTCGATCTTACCGACATGTGTGATCGGCAACTTAGCATTATCAGCGGTCACCACCATTCTCTTCCCTTTGTATTCCGCTGTGCTTGATAATTTCTTCCAATCACCAGTTATATGATTGGAGCAACCTGAATCTACAATCCAATCATTTTCATAATTGATCAATTTATCACTCACCATGAGAAGTGTTGTCTCACAAGGAGTTGCTATCTCAACTTTTTCTTGAGAATCTTCAAACGGTATTTCTTCTTCAATAGCGTATGATACTTGGAAGTCCCATTCTTCTTCACCGTCATTCTTATGACTAGAGGTGACGACATTTCCTTCAACTTTCTTAAACCAGCCATCACGAGTGAAGTGACCTTTCTTCCCACAGTTGTAGCGTTGACCATTCTTCTGGAAGCTCTTCTTTTCATTACGTCTATCTTGAACTTGACGTGCTCCCCCTTGCTGTGGAGCTCCTTTATCCTGTCTCTGTTGCCAATTATTTGGCCTCTTTGTTTTATCCCCTCCTGACCAAGATCTCAGAGAGTGATGGCCTTTGTTACGAGAATCTCCCATTTTTACATAGAGAGCCTTCTCATTATCCTTAATGGAAACTCCTGCCATTTGTTTGGCTAACTCTTCTTGATTGGCCAAAAAGCTCTCCAACTCAACTAAAGTTGGTTTTGTGGCCCAGCCGTTAATAGCAGCGATGAGACCATTAAATTCCGGTCGTAGACCGTGAATTATAATCCGCCTCATTCGCTTTTCAGATATCTTACTCTCCGAATCTAACTTTGAGATCTCATCACATAGAGATTTTACTTTTCTAAAATATTGACTCACCGTCATATCATGTTGAGAAACTCCCATTAACTCGTTCTCCAACCTTTGGAGTTTCGCGTTATTTGCTCTTGTGAAAAATGTCCCGAGTGTGTCCCAAACTTCCTTCGGTGTCTTTGCGTCTTGTATGTGTTGAAGAAAATCATCTTCAACAGTCACTAATAAGGCAAACATTGCCTTTCCAGCCTTCACCTTCCACTTGCCGAGTTCTTCGGGACTTGTTGGTTGTGTGGTATTACTACCACCAACAACATCCCAAAGTTTTTGCCCAAGCAAGTAAAATTTCATACGAGTAGACCAAGTCTTATAATTATTCTGATTTAACTTTTCAATATTTGTGGTCGTCAGTGCCATCTTTGCCATAATGACTTGGATGCCCAGCACCAAGTAAGTCAGATAGTAGACCAAAACACTTCATAGTCCCAGACTGCGTACCGACAGAACTTCAATATAATCTTGACTTCAACAGCCTTCCATCGAAATGCCCAAGCTATAGCGACCACTCCTGAACAGCCCAGCTACTCCCGTAGAACCTACTCTGATACCACTTGTTGGGATTTGAGTGGTAGACCCTTGAACTATTCGGCAGGAAGCTTGAATAGAGAAGGAGGAACTTCAATAAACGAAACTTTTATTTGAAACTGAAGAGCTGGAATACACTAGCTTTGTATTTCTCTCACACACTTAAGTTCCTCACTTACACTCACTTTGCTTTATCACTCAACTCTCTCAATTCTATCACTTCTCTCAACTCTCCCAACACTTCTCACTTCTACTTCACTCTCTCAACACTTCTCACTTCTACTTCACACCACTCTTACTTCTCAATTCTCACTTCTACACAAACTCACCCACACACCATCTATTTATACTCTTCCACCTTAACGAACGGTGGAGATCGATTTGATCCTACGGTTTACATTTTACATCTAGAGAATTCTATACAAACCTAGAAATATCACATACATTCTAGATCTTTCTATATTATTCTAGAGTAGTCTCCAGAAGCTTCCACAACCTTCCAAAGTTTTCCAAGAGCTTCTGCAATGTTCCAGAACTTTCCAGAGGCTTCCATAACATTCTAGAATCGTCCAAAGGCTTCCACAATATTCTAGAACCTTCTAGAATATCCTAGAGCCTTCCATGATATTCCGGAATTCCAGAACATTCCAGGGAGAGGGAGAGAGTTGTTGATTATTTAATAGTGGTTGTATAGTAAAAGCCCTATATTCCAATTTCTAAAATGCTTCCCTTGTAATGAACTGGCACTAGCTAAATTAAGGTTTAAAGTTATTGATTTATCTTTTATATATATTTTATGGAATTTTTCTTTATTATTGTCTAAAAAGACTAAATACAAACAAAAGGACAACTATGAATTAGCTGTAAGCCACATGATATTACATCCGTACTAATAAAATAATATAGTAGTGATGATGATAAACAGTGACAAGTGGAGAGTCCAAAAAAATAGTATCGAAGACTTTGACTAATTGAACTTGTTAATTATCCATTAAGCTTCAGATCTGATTGTGTTCTCCATCAGTTCTTCTCTATTCAGTCTTCATACTTCAATTATTGCTCTCCGCTTAATCACTTGTACCACCTCTTACGTTCGTATATAAGAATCTCTTCTATTCTCTCTGGAAAAGAAAAAACGGGTAAGAATACGATTTGCGTTTCCTTTTATTTGTACTTTCTACTTCTGTAGTTATATTGATTCACAGAGACTTTGAGCTTTAATTTCTTCTGGTTATTCATTTGTTCTTTCGACTTCAAAAAGAATAGAAAATGAAAGGAGGTTTATGCGTTAGACAGCACTGAAATCTCTTTTTGGGAAAAAATCGTAAGGATGTGTTCTTGTTTAATAATGTTTCTTTCTATTATTTCTTATCTTACATAGTCTAATATACTCAAATTAAGCATGGCAAAAAAAAATACTCAAATTAGTTATTTGTTATTAATTAATTCGCCAAGTATTTGTGATAATTTTTATAAAATGCTCATCACATTTAATTAGATTCTTGACTTCAATATAATTTGGTTTGCAAAGACGAAGGGCTGATCTGACAATATTAGGATACAAAATAATGTATGATATTTGATTAAAATATTCTCATATTAAATATTTTATTTTGATACTTCCCCTACATACTGTCATCAATGAAGAAAATTTCAGTTCAACAATTAGTACTTGTTTTAAAACATTTAAATTTTGTTCGAATTAAGTGGTAGCTCATTTGAAAGTAGATATTTTCTAGAACATTGTATTCAGTTTTATTTAAACACTGTTAAAGCAAGTAAAAATTTGAAAATATTGAGTAGACTTCACTTTTCTTTTTTCTTTTTAAAAAATCATTTCCCCCTTAATCTCCCACTCAGTAATTCCATTATTAATTCTCAAATTTCAGCAGTTTCTTCCCAACTTCTTCACTTGTGCTCCTTTTACTCTCAGTTCCTCTCATTTCAATCTCAAATCAAAACCACAAATACCTAAAATGAGAGTCCTCCGGCCAATAATGGCTTCGTTTGGAAACCCGTTGAGAAAACGGACACAGATTCCTAGGTACTTTATGTGAGAGGAATTTTGTCTCGGCTTACGTGAGAATGGGTTTTGAGGGTCAAAACGAGATTCCTAACGGAAACCCAAACGAAGCCAATGTTGAAGGTCTCGTAAAAAAAGGTAACATCTTCAAATTCTTACTGTATACGGATGTGTTGTTATTCTTATTTTCCTTTATTCCTTCCATGTTTCAGTCTTTTATATGCTTGATCTGCTATCATGTTTAGCTCAGGACTTTTATAAATCACCTGTATTTATTTTTTAAGTTCAGATTGGATTTAGTCTTGTGAATCTGGTACTGTACAGTCTCAAGCTCTCTCATCCTCTATAGCCTTCTTATACTCCTCTCAACCTGGATCGTACCCGTTGTGGAGTTCACTAAGCTTCTCATCAACCACCGTCACCGTCCTCATCATCAGAGCACCGTTTGAGCCCTCCTTCGTGGACGACGCCCACTCCCTCACTACCCACGATTCCTTCCCAAAACACCTTCACTTACCATGTTCTTCTTCACCTCAGATGCCACTTTTCTTGGGTTTGCTGTACCTTTCCCTGCTACGGGACCGAGACGAGGCGTTTAACTTCAAGGATCACAGCTCCCAGTTTCGCAAACCCGGTTCGTTAGCAGTGTTTTGATAATAAGGATCGGTAGTCATGTCTGTCGAACGTAAAGTCGTAAAAAATATAGTATGGTATAGGATGTTGGGGCCACCTTTAAAGAAACAAAGTCAAAAAAAGGAGATTAATCAATTATCTGTAATGCACATCAGATGTATGTGAATAATAAAACAAAAGTGGAAAGTGAAGTGTGATCCCCAATGAGAAGAATATTTTGTCGAATACTTCAACCAAATTCACTTTAATTGTTCAACCCTTTGATCGTTCAAAAGTTACCTATTTTCTTCTGCATCTGAAGATTGATAATTATGGCAATAGTCTACTCAATCACTGAACACGCTGGCCCACCACTAGCCTTTTGGCTTTTCTGAGTCGGGTCCCTAAGATCCGAGCTATTTTCTAGCGTGACCCGGTTCCATCTTTCCCACGCAGCCGCTGGAACTATATTTCCAGGTGGCAATTTCCGGTGATGGAGAGTAGCTTTTCTGACGTACTTCACGGCCATTTGGAGCATCTCCCATGTGTCATGAACAAGTCCAGATAACTCTAGACTTCTTTAGAATTCTCTTATAAATACTTGTTTATTCTTTAGCTTTCTAGAATTCTCTACACAATTCCACACATGTATAAATATCTAGATATTTCTACATAAATATCTAGATATTTTGCAAGAGAGTTTTGGAAATGTAAACCGTAGGATCGAATCGATCTCTACCGTCCATTGAGGAGGTGGAGTAGTATAAATACCCCCAAGGGGGCCATTTGTAACCACCAAGCAATCTTGCAATTCAAGAGCATTCTCCCAAGTTTCATCTCTCTCAAGTTCTCTCTTTAAGTCTTTTCTTAGTTCTCACAAGCTAAGCCAAGACTTGTAGGCTTACTAGCAAGTTCATAGCGAGGGTTTGAGCAAATTTTGCTAGACCGCACAGTGCTTCATCAAGTAAACTACTAAACCCCTTGCAGATGGCAATTCTTTTTTCGAAACAAAAAGGACAGTTTCAATCGATATACATATATACACACAGAGGTTTTGGAAAACTTTTCCTCCTCCGGCGAGGAGCCATTATTTCCAGTGAACAAGCTTATAATGCAGTTTTAATCGCATATTCATACAGTCAGATTTTATGAAGAGAAGAGCTTGAAGATACGCATATTCCCATACATACATGTATATACACTGATGAGCATGTTGAACAGTGAACTTCGTTCCCAAAACATTGCATGGGAGTCGGACAAAACTATCTCAAAATCTGTAAAAATTATCTCAAAATTCATAAAAATCATATTGAAATCCATAAAACCATCTAAAAATCTATAAACTCCTTTCTACCAACAGAGTTACTAAACAAACACTTTGCTTTTACGCCTGAATACTTGTTATTTGTCCGTTTCTTTGACTTTGATATTTTTGTTTTGCATTTTTTATTTGTTTTCTTACTTCTGCTAAATATATTTTTATTGACAAATTATACGAAATATCAGTTAATGGAAATGTTTTAAATTTTTTTTACCTAAAAATGAAACCCTGAGGTTTGTCAGATCTTGAGGATCTTGTTCATGCTTGTGAAGACTATATGTTAGCATATATAGTAACTTGAAAGTTTAATGCATACTAATTAAATATAATTTTAATTAGAATAGATTACATCATATTAGTTATCCACATTAAACAGTGTAATCTAAATTCAAGTTTAAATGAATTTATGTACAAATATAAATACCCTTAAGGCATCAACCTCAATAAATCAACATGTGAACATTATTTCACATTACATGTGTTTATTTAATTTTTTAAAATAGTATTGTTGAATCCCTTTATGAAAGTTTAAATTATTGTTAAGTCCCTTTATAAATTGTCTATCAACATCTATTGTTGGCAACCCAACCAACTACTTTCATTCACTAGACATAAATCTCACAATTGTTTATCATATTCTCAATTCTTCTTCCATTGCTCAAATTTTTGCTTCTACTTCCCAGTCATAGATTTTTTTTTTCCCTTAATTTTTTCCTCAGAAAATCTCATTCTTCCATACCAATACCGATAGGCTTTTTATATTTGAGAGGTAAATTCATTAGGGGTAGGACTAGAGATGATAGATATCTTAACTGTGTTGTCATCAAGTCTGCATTTTATAGTGCTTTTAATTATTATTATTATTATTATTATTTGGCTAAAATAAAAATAATCTTTAACTGATATTAGCAGACTTCTCTGTGAAATACGGTTGAAGTCGCTTAAGAAAAGATTAATTAAAAATTAAACATATCAACCTTAGCATTTCCTCACCCATTCACATTCTACATAGATTACTGATTTGAGAATGAAATGAAAGCATTCTACAGACATTCTACATTTCCGTAATTCCATTTATCTTCCTCCACTCATTTAACATTATTGAGTAGAGGAAGATATGACATTCTAAAAGCTTAAAACATTTTCATTTGTGCAGGACTTATTTCGGATTTGCTGCTCGTGCAATATTCTAGTTTCGTCATAATTACTTTTTCCATTTTTATTTCCATTCAGAAAGAAAACGCAAAAAAATAAAAAATAAAAAAGGTATGATTACATTCTAATTTCTAATAACGTTTGTAGACTATTGATGTTCTTTTTTTATAACCCTTGGACCATCCGGTATTGAGCGCTTTATATTTGAGCTACGAGCTAATGTCAATCAAGGCTTAGTGATTATGATATCTCTCCTCCTCATGTGTCTTTTTTAATAAGGTAGTATTCGAATATAGTTCACTCTCACTTTGCAGTCTAACTAATTCACAGTGAATATGCAAATATGATCCTATATTTAAGAACGAATTGAGCATTAACTAAGAATCTCTTTTAGTCTTCCTTCACTGCCCTCTCTAATATACTTTGAATTTGAAAAACCAGAAAAAGCGAAAAAATGATAATTAAGAGTATATTAATTCTACATGTTCTTTCAAATATTACGTTTTCCCTTTGATGATGACTTGTAATAATATTCTCTGTTATATATACTTCAACTTTATAAGTTTGAACTGATTAACTAACTTAAACATGGTATTATGACTTCTATTTAACCTGCAGGATTTGTTGCTGTATTCTTCATTTTATTCTCTTCTTCATCAATTTCTTTGGTCTTCGCAAAAGAAGGAGGCTTGTATCAAAGGTTGTTCATACATCTGAAGAAGAGGTTACCATCATATATTTCTCCCTGTTTTATCTTTACATACTACCCCTCGTTCTTAATATAAAAGTTAGTTGGAGGATGCAATTGGTCATAAATATAAGGCATTAATCCATTTTATCTTTAAAATTTATATTTTCTCCATAAAATATTCCTATTGATCGGCACATTGAAATGTTTATATCCAAGAGAGGTAATGAGATATGTTACTTTGAGAGAAGTAACTCACATTTGTTAAATTAACTAGCATAATTAACTTTATGAATCTACCAAAAGTAGTTAGGGAAAATCCCAAATAAAGCTGCCTAAAATAGAACAATTCCAAACAAGGTTGGTAAAATCGGCAAATGTCTAATTGAGTTATTGCCCCGATTTGGAATTTCAAAACACAAACACTAACAAAGTTTTGCCCCATTATGTGTGGTCGACTACATGGATCACACTGCCATTGTACTGTATCATATAACATGTCTCTGGATATAATATTTACTAAAAGATCTCTCTATAACCTCATTAAGAGTGTGCTTAAGTTATCATATACCCTTTTCAAAGGACTCTACACTGCTTGATTCACTCTCCTTAGCAGTGTCTCAAATGGCCTTTTTTGCATACATCTGAATCACTTCAAACAATTTTCTCCTCAATAGCTACAACTCCAACTTGTCCATGGATTTGATAATTAAAAATCCTATCCATTTTAGTATGGCCACACATCCATCTTAACATCCTTAATTATTTCAGCCATCCTAATTTATGCTCATAATGTTCATTTAAAATCCAACATTCACTACCATATAACATTGATGGTCTTATGGTCGATAAAGCTTTCCTTTTACTTTATTAGATACTTTCTGATCACAAATATTTTACCGTCATTAACGTCATCTGACTTGAATTTTATTATTAACATCACCATCAATGTTTCCATCTTGTTGTACAATTCACTCCACATATCTATTATTTGTCATTTGTGGAATGGTTTGATTCCCTAATGTCATCTCCAAATCACTTCTCACTTGTCTCTTATTAAATTTGCAATGTATGTATTCTGCCATGTCCCTACACAAACGAAAGCCCTTTAACTCATAACCCTTTTTGAAATCTTAAATTTAGAGTTAATCTCTTTTCTTGATTTTGCCGGAATAGCTATATATATTGGCAAAAAGCATGCACCTAGGGATTTTTTTTAAAACACTCAATGAGAACGTATAGTATTAGGCTAAACAAATAAATGTTGAAATACAATCCCTAATGTAAACCAACCTTAATTGAAAAGTCATTTGTCTCACCTCCAAACATTTTATCAATGATTGTTACTCTCACGCACATATCATGAATAACTTTAATATAGGCCATAAGCACTCATTTCTTTTTCAAAACCTTCAAAGGACTTCTCTGACAATAATAAGCTTTTTCTATGTCAATGAAAACCAGGAGTACCAATTTGGAATTTCTAAAAGGTAAAATGACTTTAATGACCTCTCCTTATCTTTAGCTTGTATATAAAGGACCGGAGGGAATATATTGTTAATTTTTGTTGTTGATGAAATATAAATGCGTAATGCTGATTATTGTTATTCCACAAAGTTAAAATTTTTTTTTTTAAAACTACAAAATTTATTTAAAGATTTATCATTAAATTTTTTCAGAAGAGAATTTTAGAAGATTTGACTGAAACTAGAAGAAAAAGTAGAGTTAGATAGGCACAATAGACAACAAAATAACGTAGCCATTAAAATCTGGAAACCGCCTTCTGTCCTCTGCCTTTATTGTCCGCTGCCCCTCCTCCATTAAAAAAATTGTCGTTTTTGGGTGTAAAGTATCTAGGCTGAGCACTTTTTTTTTTTAAAAAAAATAGCCTAAAGTATTATTTTTAACAACTAAAGTTTTAAAGTAATTTTAGGTATACTTAACATTATAAAATATTTTTTCAACAGCATCTAATATCTGGTAAGCTGCATCCTGGAATTTTGTTCAATAACACAATGCATTGTAAAATAATTTTTTAGCCCATTTAGTATTATAAATTATTTTCAGTAAAACCCAATAACCTAAATTATACTTTGGGTAAAGTTAATATCTTAAAAATATTATCCAGTAACTTATTAAAAATTTATTTTATGATACTAAATGCACCAAGAGTTAATTTTAGGATATAACCTTTAAAAAAATATTTTAGAGCAGTGAATGTTAGACAATGGGTGCTATTTTTTAAGCACCGAGTGTATTAAAAATTATTTTAGCACAGTTACTATTACTAAAAATTAATTGAACGTGGTTAATGCTATTTTTTTGTTAAAAAAAATTGATTAGCTCATGATGTTTCACACCAAAACGCCACAATTTTGGGTAGAGGAAGGGCAACTAACCCCAAAAGGAAAGAAAAGTCGTTTCTGCTTCACCCCACGTCATGGGTGTGCTTTGTGTTATTAGTGTAGTTCAAATAAGCATGATATAATTAAATTGGATCAAATCAAACTCACTGGTTAAGGTTGGATAACCCAAACCCAAGTTATTTTTTAGTTATTGATTTTTTAAATTTTTTATGTTAATAATGATATTTATTATTGTTAAATGTTGGATATTATC
>JANTPZ010013244.1:0-10691 GCA_025593235.1 Vachellia pachyceras
ATATATATATATATATATTTGGCAAATTAACGATCGCCATAAAAATTCTAGTCTGTAGGGAAGTAGATGAACTTAGGTTCCTTTTCTTTTGTTTTTTTAATTTCGGCTCAGATAACGTGTCAATTAACCATAATCACCGTGGGGTGAATGCAGTTTTAAACAACCATTTCATGAATTGACCATAAAATCTTAAAAAGGGGAAGGCGTGGAGAGATTTCATTAGAGCTGGTTTGATAACCACTTCTAAAATTTAGGTTTGATTTCAAAATTTAGATTTTATCTTAAAATTAAGGTTTTGTCCAAATAAAATTTTTTTTCCAAAAAATATTTGGTTACAAAACCTCAGTTTGAAACCTAGTTTTTCTCTTTCATACTTTTTTCTCTTTACTCTTTCCTACTTTTTCTCTCTTTCTATTTCTTACTTTCCTCTTTTCTACCCACTTTTTTACCTCGAAATCCGTAAAAGCTAATAACTTCCCAAATATAAATCATTTTTCAAAATTTAGGTTTTACCTCGGAATCTGTAACAGCTATTTTCCAAAATCTATTCTCCAAAACCTAAATTTTACCTCGAAATCTGTAAAACCTATTTTCAACTTTACATCCATAATCAGGCAAGATTGACATGCGATTTTGTGCTGCCAAATAAATAACGGCCATGCAACAGGTTAGCCCACTGTGACTGTTCATAGTTTGATATGCTAAAAAGCATAAACACTCTATTATGGACGCTAAGTCCCTGTCAACGTCAGAATTACAAAGGATTTGGTTGGATAGTTCATTGGGAGAATGAACATAAATTTTAAAGTAAATATGTGAGAAGAATTTTATTTCGATAAACGTAAAAATAGATTTTAGTTACTAAAATGGGCTAACCAAACAAACCTAAGACCAATTGCAGTGGCGATTTTGTTGACAAAGTTAACTAAATACCAAAGCCACAAACCTTAAACAATAAGGACCTACGTGGACGATCCTTTCAGTACAACTTGGAAAAGCTCTTCCTCATTAAACGACAAATTGGTTTGCCCAAATTAAAATAATTATCACTATATATATATATACACACACATCAAAACCAAAATCACTGTTTATAACTATTTATCTCCATTTTTATGCTTTTGTTTTTGTTTTAAAAATGTTTTGCTCTACCAGTCTGTTATAATCTGTTAGTAGTTGGGTGGATAAGCTGCTTAGTATATGTGACTCAGACATACTTCTGTCAATGGGAGAGCATAACACTATAATTAAATCATGTCAAAACTCAAAAAACAATACAGATTATATTTAAAAAAAACACAACAAGTGCCATTGATTAGTTTTTTTTCCCGCATTTTACACGATTAAGTTCTAGAACTTTATGTCTTCAAATAATTAAAATGAACATGAGGTCTATTATATGCATTATGCAGTAAACCCCCCCCCCTCTTTTTCCTGTTTTATCCTTCATTTGGAGGAGAATCCAGAAAAAAGGAGCATTAGTAAGGCGTTGGCTATACGTCAATGAGTGATTGTGTTTGATTGGTTCCTTGTTTGCTCGTCCTCCTACGCTCTCTCTAATCAAAGCCCTATTTTGTTTGACTTGTTTTTATGGTTTCATCAAGTCCATTCATCTGCCTCTTCCTTGTTCATCTTGGCCCCTTCTTTCTCTGCTTTTCCTCTTAAACCCCATTCCCTTTTTCCTCCTTACTACACCCTTTCCCCATCCAGATCGCTCTGAAATACTACTTCAACAGTCCAGTCTGTAATTAGAACTCACAACCAAAGAGAAATGAAGGTGAGACTTTTCACTCTCTGTTTTCTCTTCCCCCTCTTTTTTTATTACCACTACCCTGCTGTTTCAATTGTTTTAATCACATTAAATATGACAGGCAGGGCGATTTTAGTTTCTTTTTATATCCCGTTTTTATGAATCTAGATGCCTCCGGTCTGTTTTGTTCTGTCTCTTTCTTGAATTTCTTCAGTTTAGTTCACTCAGCTGTCTCTTTCTGGTCTTATTTTTTTCTGATGATTCTACACCGATTCTATGGAGGCGGCGTTCCCAGGATCATGATCCCTCTGTTTTCTGGGTCCCTTTTTCCTGGATAAGTTCATACATATTTCCGGTATCATTTGCAGAAAGTGGTGCTGAAGTTGGATCTTCACGATGATAAAGCGAAGCAGAAGGCGATGAAAACGGTTTCTAGCCTTTCAGGTACGAAGACATAGTTATTTCGTTGTTCTTAGTCAATAACAAAGCATAGTGATGGATTATATGTTATATGCAGGCGTAGACTCTATAGCCATGAACATGAAGGAGAAGAAGCTGACAGTGGTAGGGGACATAGACCCAGTGGATGTGGCGAGCAAACTGAGAAAAGTATGGCACACGGAGATTCTGACGGTGGGGCCGGCGAAGGAGCCGGAGAAGAAGAAGGACGAAGGGAAGAAAGATGACGGCAAAAATAAGAAGGAAGATGACAAGAAGAAAGGTCCAAATGAACAGGCCGCTGAGCTAGCCGGGCTTTACAGAGCTTATAATCCTTACATGACCACATATTATCAGGTTCACAGTGCTGAAGAGAATCCCAATGCTTGCGTTATTTCTTAAGCTTCTTCTTGTTTGGAGTTTCTCTCTGTTTTAGTATTGGTCATGTTTATATATGTGGTGAATGGTAAGTAGTTCTTGAGAGACCTCTTAGAGGCAGAGCTTCAGAGTTGAGATGAGGCAGGGTCACGAAACAGAGCTTGTACTTATTGTGGCAGTGAGGATTAATATCTCTGTTAAATAATATAGGCTCATAGATACTTTGAATGAATAAGTTTGTGGTATTATCTTCAACTGCAATATCCCTTCAAAATATATAGGGAAATTTAGTATAAGGTCTCAAATAAATAAAATATTTAAGAAATAGTACCATAGATCAAGATATTTAATGAGAGGTCACATTGACAACATAAGGTCTTTATATTAACAATAGCATGTGCTGTATTGACAACACTTTATATTGTTAATGGGACCTTTCATTAAATATATTTCTCTATGGGACCATTCCTTAAATATTTTGTTTATTTGAACTTAACACTAAATTTTTCAAATATATAATAAGTTTGGAAGAGGGTAATAAAAAAAGGAGATTTATTGTAAGGTTCTAAGGAAGGAAGTTATTTATGAAAATGTCCTAAGAGGTTATCAATGACAAGTCGAAGAACACTATTGATAAATTGAGCAGCTGTCATTGACAACTCTTGAGACCGTTTCATAAATAACTTCATTTCTTGTGACCTTACAATAAATAGATGATAAATTTGAAAATATATATCTGTGTGATTTCTTTCTGGTTAATTTCTAGAGGGCAAAGTGTCACATGGCCATTACTCTCTCCCCCAAAAGCTAGCTCATGGAGGCGTGCAGCGCGCCCGCTTATATAGCCCAGAACCCTCTCGAGCCTCTCCGATATGGGACTTTGACATACTCCCCTAGCCAATCCGCGAGCGACCTCCCCGGCGTCTGGAGAGTCCACCAGAGACCGAAGGCTCAGGGTTGACTCTGATACCACTTGTCACAGGACCATTACTCTCCCCCAAAAGCTAGCTCATGGAGCCGTGTAGCACGCCCGCTTATATAGCCCAGCACCTTCTTGAATCTCTCCGATGTGGGACTTTGACAAAAGGCATATGGATACAAATCTGATTTTGCAAATATTGTGACCAGTCATAAGAATAAGACTGAATGGGTGACAGGGTGTCATAAATATATATTGTTAATTGTGAGCTCTTTGACGTGCAGAAGGGTGCAATGCAAGGCATAGTGAAGTAGGATATAGGATTGTTGACAATGTTGCGTGGTTGCTTCGTATCTTATTTGGGAAGACTGCATCCAAATCCATTCGAGGCCACACGTTGACCTGCATTTACAATTTTTCTCGAGCAACATTATGAAACTTATAGAAACAATAGGAGGGTTTGCCTCAACCACACTATCAACCTTATTGAATCCACTTGCTAATACATCATCATGATTCTGTAATATTTCAGAATCTTTATTTTATAAGACAGTTATCGTAAATTAAGAAATGATAGTTAAATTTGTAAATTATTCTAATTTGATTATTTTTTTGGTTAATAAAATATTTGGTATATCAAGTCTCTTGAGAAGAAAACAGTACATATTTTATTAGACTATAGGAGGTCAATAATTTTAAATGAAACGAAACTTGACTGATCGGATCAATTTGTTTTAAATTTGGAGGATTTAAAACAAGATGTGTCAAACCTGAGGGATTAAAAGTCATATTAACCTTTATTTTTTCTCACTTTACCTTTCTTTGAAGAAAGTTGATATCGAGAAATGATTTTAAAAAACGTCAAATCTCAATTGATGATAAGGATAAAATGAGTAAACGGTAATTAATGAGTTAGTTGATTACTTATATTTAAAATTCAAAAAATGTAGTCTGATATCTTACAATAAGAATAAGAGGGAGCAATCAAATAATTGTTATTACAGGTTATATTACTCAAGGGGATGCTCAATTTTGGGATGATAGTGCTCTAAAGTACAGTCCCTTCTTGCCCCGTCAAAAAATCCATGGTATAGTTTCCCGGAGACTGAGTCAATTAAAACTTTTTCTGTTTACGATAAGATTGTGGACCAGAAACAGAAGAATCAAAGTGAAACTATGTGCAAAGTTACTGCGATAGGTAAGTCTCGGGTCCTGCAAGACTCTTGACTTACCACTTCATGGGGTTGCGTAGCTGCCAAGAAGACATTATCACCAGTGACGGATCCAAATCATGATTCAAAAATGTAAACTATTTTTTAAAAAGATAAGTGTGACACATTTTTAATATTTACAGGATGAGTATTCGAGATAACTCGTATCTCAACTTACATGAAGGGCCGTGCTTATTACCTTTAACCACGTTCTTTCTTTGACCCTTTCAATCCAGGCTCTCAGTTTTTATGCTGCAGCAGTGAAACTCAGAGAAGTAAAATCATATACAGTATCTTGAAAAATTATTGTTGCGTGTTTGAAGGTTGAAGTTGGCAAACTACTTATGCTAAAACAAATTGGCCAAAACAAGAAATGTGCAGGCGAAGGTCCAATCATTAATTTTGTTTATATATATTATGGCTTTTGCTTTTAGTGTTACAGATGATGAAGATGATCACAAACGAGTCCAGCCACGTATGTTTGAAAATGTCGCTGCCTGCGTAGTGCCTAACAGATGTATGTAAAGTAATATACATTTTAATGCAACTTTTACGTCTCTCTCTCTCTTTTTTTTATTTCTTTTTTTCCCATAAATAAATTAGCTATGTTGTCACAGTCTACGATTATGATGGAACGATTTATTTAAATTATGGGGACCGTCCATATTATTATATATTCAGTCGCCCAAAAAAAGGTGATATTATTTTATGCTTGGTGATGTCAGATGTGATATCTTAACTTTTGTTTTCTTTCATTAGTTTGATTAGTGGCTCGTAGTTAAAAAAAAAATAAACACACTATAGTTGCAATGTGAAGTTTGCTTCCCCAGATTTCACAAATAATGAAATTTAAATATTATTTTTTGGGTGGAGGATTATTATTATTATTATTACAATTCTTCAATACCTATTTAATCAACACTTTTTAATTAATAAAATTGTACGTGCATATTATATTAACTAGGATATGGCTTGGGATATATACCAGATGATGTTATTTCTTTAATCTATTTTTGAACCAACATCTAACTAATCTTTGGTTGCTAATTTTTGGTTATAGGAACGACAATGGGTAATTGTCCTAAGATCAAACGACAAAAGTGATTTCTTCACCAGCAAGAAGGCATGATCATCCAAAATTGGCGTTACCCCTATAATTTTATTTATATGATAGAAAGAATGTTTCATTTGATTATATTTATAATTACTTTATTAAATTTTTTATGTAAATGTATAATTTTACTTTGAATTAATTATGTGCTGAATTCAATAAATGGAAAATCGAAATAGTTCGTACTAGAAATTATATTGTTGAATCAATCCTTATTCCAATTCGATTCACTTTTAGAAACGGGGGGCATGCAACCTGGTTGATTCCGGAGTGAATCAATCAACCTGTCACCTTTGAATGATCAAATTGGTCAACGTGGTATTTCAAATTAATCAACTCTTTATTATCAATTATTATTAATTAAAGTGAATGAATGATCGTAAGTTGTAAAGATAATAAAAATATGGACATTCTAGAACCCC
The DNA here is from genome assembly GCA_025593235.1 of Vachellia pachyceras. NCBI lineage: Eukaryota > Viridiplantae > Streptophyta > Magnoliopsida > Fabales > Fabaceae > Vachellia > Vachellia pachyceras. The sequence continues at coordinate 6,230 of JANTPZ010013244.1, forward strand.
TAGTAATAAATGATTTCACTATAACTTATACTTTTCCTCATTTAACTCCTTCCGATGCCTCAGTCCTTACGGATCCGAATCAATTTAATGATACTTCTAGTTATCAAAGATTACAAATAAAAGTGAATAAAAAATTGTAACTTATAAAGATGAATATTGATATATTTTCATTTTGTTATTGTTACCGTTAAACTATTGTAATTTATATTTACATATTTTGAAATTAGTGATGATTAAAGTTGTTGTATTTTAATAATGTTAAGTGAATGTTAATATTTTAATATGATTTGGTTGGCCTTAATTTGTCTCATTAGCCATTGAACCATTGTCTCGACCGGTTCAGTGCCCGATTTGGTTTTTGAACCTTAGTTGAATTTGATCTCATATGTTATAGTGAATGTTAAATAGAGATAAAGTTAGAAAGTTATTGAATTTTGAGATATAATGAATGAGGTCTAATTAAGATTTCCCTTAGTTTGTATGAAACATGTTGAAATCGACTTATAAACAAAATTGAAAGGGTATTGATTATTGTTTTTAATTTCACCCATATTCTGTTCTCATTGGAAAAAAAGATGGGGAGAGTGCATTTTAAAATTTTATCGACTTACAACATATTTAATAACCTAACCGTTATTTGTTGATACGTCTGTATTAGTTAAAAGAAGAGAAAAATACAATAAGTCATATTTGAGTATAAATTAAAAGGGTATAATTGAAAGTGACTTATATCATGCACTAAGCCATTTTCTAGAAGTGACTTGATATTATAGATAAATGGAAGTAAACATCATAGTGGTGGATGCAATTTTTTTTTTTTTGACTTGAAAATTTAAAAGCTCCTAAGGTTATAAAATCTCAAACTTTGATTGTAAGAGTTTTTCTCCTGTCCCTCCTTTTCTCATTGACCAGTATAGCAATCGTATCTTAATATATATACCATTGCACATTATTTAATTTTATTTAAAAAAAATCATGCTTTGCTCTAATGAAACAAGATGATCTTGGGTCCGCTTGAAAAACCAGTGAGAGAATAACTTTTGGTGAGAATGTATTTTAGAAAATGACTTTTGATCGGAATGCATTTTGACATAACGCATCTTTATATTTGGATAAACGTTGGAAAAGTGTATTCTGGTGAAAAATACTTAAAAGGGTACGAAGATCATTAAATTAATGCATATATATAGAATATCCTTCCTTGATCTAAAGAAAATATTTTTTTGATGAAATATCATCTGAAAAAAATGTTAAAATGATAATTTTAATCAAATTAAAATTTTTAGAGATTTTGTTTGGCACAAAATATTTTCCACAAATTTAAACAACTGAATAAAATCGGATATCTGGGGATCAAACAAGTTTATATTAAGACATTAAAATCATTTAATATTTTTTAAAGTAGTTCAAATTTTTTATTCGTGATATAATAATTGTTTTAAAATATTGTGGAAATCCAAGGGGCGGGGGGGGGGGGACCCTTGGAAAAATAGACTGTAAACAAACACTGTCCCGCAAGATTAAAAATTTGGCCTTGATAATTTGAAGAGTAGTTGGGGTTACAATTTGACTAAGGACCGTCCAATAATCCATCCAAGTGTGTGTCAGGCAGCTCAGCAAAGGCAACAGTCGTGACCAAGGGCTGTCAGCTCATTAATGCATGCCCAATGGTAAAAGCCGTTCAATCTGAATCGAATTTCGTCGAGATAAATGAATTTACAGATTTTATTTATTTTATAGATTTTGAGATGGTTTTTACATGTTATAAGATAATTTTTATAGATTTTAAAATGATATAATTTTAATTTACATGCACAGTTTGAAAGGTATTTTGGGAAAAAGTTAACTTCTGGCAGAAGGAGAATTTTTTGGCTTTTGGCTCAGATTGAAGGCTTTTACCATTGGGAATGCATTTACTAGCCAACAGCCCTTGGTACAACTGTTGCCATGTATTTAAAAATTTTCTTGGGAGAAATGTGTTTATAGATTCTGGAATACTTTTTATAGATTTTAAAATACTTTTTATCTTGATTTGCGTACTCGTTAGAAAAAAATGATTTTCAAACAAGCACACTATTTAACTACAAACGAGCTTCTAAGCCAAAAAAATGCATTTTAAACCCCCTAAAATTATTCCCAAACAGTCTTTTATTCACGGGAAGTGAGATTAATTTCATAAAACAAAAAATATGTCGCCAGTTTCACTAAGTTATGCAGCATTTTGACCGTTTCATCGGATGACAATGATATTGAAAAAAAAAAAACTTAGATGAATTCATCACCCATTTTTGTAAATAATACAAAAAAAAAATGAATGGCAGTATAAATAATAATTTTTCATTATTTAAAATATATTAAAATTTTAAATTAAGAATGATTGTTATATATACATATATAAAAACCTTTAAATTCCATTCCTCTTAATCTCATCATATTGAAATGGTGCCAAGGAAAATGTAAAAATATTTGTTAACAAGTTGTTTTTGAAGGTTATTTCCCTAAAACAACTTTGTTCATTGAGAAGGTGACTGGAAAAATAGGAGATGGAATGATTAAAAAAAAAGATATGAAGACAAGAGGGACATATAGTTAATTAGAGCGAAATTAGGAAAAGACATTTATTGAATGATGAGATAAGTCCAAAATTCAAATTCTATATATAAAAAAAAAAAAGAAAAAGCAAACCCCTTCACAATTTTTTACCTATAATTTGAACCGTACAAAGTTTTCCCCATCCAGTTCTTTTTTTTATTTAAAGAGTCAGGCACTAATGGCCAGAGGTTATAACAGTGGGATCAAATCCGTGACTTCCCACTCAGGAGATACCATGCCGTTAAGTTATAAGATTTTGGTTTTTTTCCCATCCAATTCTGATCCCAATCCTACGCCCTAATCTGACGTCCTTCCTTTAAATCCACATATATATTAAGCCTTTCATACTTTTTTTCGGGGTTGTCTCAATCTAGGGTCCTCTCCGTTTCCTTATCCACTGAGATCAACTGTCTCTATTCATCCTCTATTTAAATCAAATATTATACAAAAAAAAATTTGGTTAGCATATTTTTCAAAATAACTAATAAATAATTTTATAAAATAAATTAATAAATATGAACTAATCAAACAATACGGACTGTATTATAGTATATTTCTTAAAATTGGTTATATTTGCTTGATTATTTTATTTCAATGTATACAATTGATTTATATATTATAATTATCATTTTTATGCACCGTTTGATTTAGTTGAAGGTAAATAGACACCGTTAAATCTCAACCGAAATGGAGAAGGGCTTCAAATATATGAACTAGCCTTTTTTGTTTTGTCTTTGTCGAAGTTGGGAGAATCCAGCCTGTTCGTCAAATCTGGATACAGAGGCCCCCTGAGAATATTGGATCATATTGCCACTGTGCCATAGTCACATTCAGAGGTACCCAACTAGTCACCTAAGTCCAGGCCCAGAAACAAAGATTCACAGTATTATTCAATACCTATTCCTTAAATATTTTTAAATTTCAGCTTTACATTAAATAATTCATTAATAATTATCTCCCGGGTAACCATCTTACTGTGTTGAATGAATCTTCCCCAAAAGCAAAAGAGGTATAAAATAAAATTTAAAAAAAACAAAGTGAAGACTTTTATTACAATTATTAATTAATATGTGTGACAATGAAGCAGAACTGCTTGAACTTCTTTCACCAAGAACCCACCATTCTGAAAGTGCAAAAAAGGAAAAAAAAAAAAAGAATTTGTATACTATACCGAACCAACAACGATCATCGTCATCATCAAAGGCATATCCACTAGTTGCAGCAGGAAAATGGCCGCTTATTGTCGTGAAGGTGATGAAACAAAGAATCTTAGTTTAATGTACAGTTGGTAAATGGCAAACAATCTTATAGGCTTCCGATCCGTTACTTGAAGACAACGTTGATCTCTTCAAATGGTGGCTTTCACCAAAGGGGATTGAGGCAATGGCGAGTGAGGTGACATCATGTCATCCATATTCATGGATTTGAAGCTTAATCGCAATTTCAAGCTGCTATGAGAGCACAGCTTCTTGGCAGGTACCTTCGTCTCTGTATTTTTGCACACAAAATTGCGAATTCTGGTCAAAGCAACTTCAACTGCCGAATCATCCATATTAGCATAGCAAACCCTGAACCAACCCGGTTCGCAGCAATGGAACGAAGTACCGGGTGAAACATTGATCTTAACTTCATGGATGATCGTCTTCCACAAATCCGTTTCTGCTTCTGTCGTTTGATTCTTCAGAAGATGACGCAAATCCATCCACAGAAACAAACCAGCATTGCTCTGCAAGCACTCTATGCCAACCTGCCCAAGCCCTCTTGTGAAAGTTCTGTACCTTTTCCCAAGCCGGCTTGAGCTCTCTGTCAGAAACCGATCCACAAACTCGTCATCAGACAACATCGATGCAAGAAGGTTCTGGGTTTGTGT
>JANTPZ010013258.1:0-10764 GCA_025593235.1 Vachellia pachyceras
CATGTATCAATATTAATTATTACATATTTTAACCATTTATTCTCTCTATTTTAATATACTCTTTGTCATATCTTTTTTTTTCACACATTTTTCATATATCCTTTTTCATTCATTCCTTCTTGCTCATTATCTCAATAAATATAATCACATATTTAAAATAATTTGTCTTAGATGTTTATTGTTTTTTATTAATTTTAAGTAATTTTTATTTTCTTAATTAAATTATTTGTCATGCGGGTTATACATCTCTACCTGCATAACCAATGTTAATTGATACACATAATTGGGGTGAAGATTTACGGGAAGAAGCATCTGGGTCGCAAACCCTCTATCTGAATTAGAGTTTGTTTGGATGTGATTTTAAAAATAGCTTTTACAGATTTCGAGGTAAAACCTAGGTTTTAGAAAATAACTTTTATAGATTCCGAGGCAAAACCTAAGTTTTGAAAAGTGATTTATGTTGGAAAGTTATTAGCTTATACGGATTTCGAGGCAAAAAAATGGGTAGGAAAGAGGAAAGAGAAAGAAAGAAAAGGTAGGAAAGAGGAAACCTAGGTTTCAAACTGAGGTTTTGTAACCAAAATAGCTTTTGGGAAAAAAAAATTTGCCTGGACAAAACCTCGATTTTAAGGTAAAACATATGTTTTGAAACCAAAACTAGATTTTAGAATTGATTTCCAAACAAGCCCTTAGTCGGTTGTTCAAATATCCAATAATAGGATATATATATATATATATAGAAAGCACCAGACACCTCGATCTAAATCGATCCGTTACTCAAAGGTTATAAAAAAAGTATTGGCTTTGTTTGGCAAAGCTTATTCCCTCCCCAAAAGTACGTTCAATAGTGTTTTTTTGTAAAATGAGATAACCTCATTCACATATTTATCTTGACTTACGTAAAAGTACTTATCTACCACTTTTTCAAACGAGCACATTATGTGATAAACAAAGCACGGATGATTTTATGTGGATGGAACCAAACTCTATATATTTAATTTGGCATTTAATTGGAGGAAGTGATGATGATGATGGTATATGAAGATTTCAAATCCAAACAGCGGTCTTAATTATTGAGCATGATTCCTTAAGAAGTTGGGAATCAATCACGTAGCGTGGTTTTGATTGGAATGAATGAATGGATAAAACTTTGACTTCAAAACTGATCTGCAATATAATTAGGTTGCTATTAAGGAACAACCTTACTCTCCTAACCAATACACTGTTTGATATGACCCGCGGGCTTACCCGGTCCGACTAATACAAAGAGTGTGACATGATTTGGGAGGAGGATATTGATGCGACAAGTGAATGAAGGGGGAAAGAAGGTGCAGTGAGCTAAAAAGCTTAAAATTCAAATTCAATCACATACCCACATGTCATAAATATGTTTGTGAGGCTTAGAGTGCTTCAAGCCACAAACTTTGGCTTTTTCCCCCCTTCAAATGTTTCACTACTTCATTATTCAAATGGCCAAACACACAAATCCTCCATCCATCCATTCATTCATTCATTGAACAGTACCACTCTCTGCCAATGCCATCTATATTCGTGTCATTATCATCACACAAGCAAGCACGCGTAGACACAACACAACACTGGTTTTATCCCAAAAGAAAATCATCATTCAATATATATATATATACATGCTAATTTTCTTCTTTTCGATTTGCAGGTATTCTCAGTTCCAATCTCAGAAACTTCCATGAAACTTGTGCAGAGAAACATATATATTTTATTTAGTACAAATGAGGGCTGTACTCAAATTCCAACTTGGACGGATAATATATTACTACCAGAAAAATACTATTTAGCGACGGAAAATCCGTCGTTAAATGGTTATTTTCCGTTGGTAAAACGAGGATCGCTAATTTTTTCTGTCGTTAAATGAAAATTTTCTGATGGAAAATAGCCATTTAACAATGAATTTTTTCGTCGTTAAATGATATTTTTCTGGTAGTCTATGTAAAGTGAAAATGGTATTATTAACATGTTGAGGTGGAAGTGATGCACTGATAAGTTTTTAAGATTCATCACCCGTAATTTCTTAGCAATAGAAAAATCTAAATTTTCAAATGAAAATATGAAAAAGAAGTTGAAAGGGATATAATTACACTGATAAAACTATAATAGTTTATCTTCATTTTAAATTTCAATAAACATTATAATTAGATTGAGTGACCAAAAGCTAAAGATTTTAATGATACGCTTGAATGTAAAAAAAAAAAAAAGCAAAACAAATATCTTAGGTAAAAGAATACTGGTATGAAAGCATATCTTAAGCAAAACATTATATATATGTCATGTTATCATGTCATACTCAAATATTATATGGTATGAAAGAATACTGGGATCCAAGAACACATATAACTGGGCTCAGATCGCTTTGAGGCCCATACTTTAAACACATTTCACAAGCCCATAATTCTTTCACATTTGTTTGATCAAATGTACAATCTAACAGAATGCGTTAATTTTTTATAATGTGACTAACAAATGTTTAAATTCTTATTAAGAGAGGTACCCACATTTAGTGTTGATTATTGTCTTGAATAGAATTGCCAATACATATGTCTAGCAAAAACAATTCTCACTTTTAATAATTCTCAAGCACGGGTTAATATGTAATCAGAATCATCAATCATCCAAAATGTTGAACAGTAACTAAGTTATAAACATCTTAAAATGTCATATTCCAAACCCTTGCAATTTCAACAAACATAAACTTAATTAAAAGAGAGCTCTACGTTATATTTTTATAAGTTAGTTCTAAAATATCAGATATTATACCAAAGGATTAAAATCATGCTTTGTTACCATTTAAATCTAATATTAAAAGACTAAAAATATATTTTATAAATTTAAATGATTAAACTGAAATTTAATGTAAATTTAGATAATAAAAACTACACTTTAACATGATGACAAGTTTCATTATATTAATAATCAGCATGATTCAGAATATATATATATATAATCGTTGTATAATGCAGGATAAATAAAATTTCTTCCTAGTATATTAAAAGTGAAGAAAGACTTTAAGAAACAGATTCTTGTAGCAGCAGCACCAAAGCGAACTCTATACATCATCTTCTTCCTCGTCCACTAAATGATCCCTTGAGTACACACCAATAATCTGATGGAAAGTGAAATAAAGTTTCAGTGTATACACTTCCAGGCCTAGCTACGCAGCCATGTTCTACTGAATTTCCTTCATCTCTTGTCACAAGCTCATCATGTTTAACCCATATAGGTTGGTTTACTTGGAAAAAAATTGGCTCATAACCCATAAGGTCATGAGTTTAAATCACGTTGATGATGTAAGAATCTTGTTCGTGGGTGATATGTAAGTATTTTTTTAAAACACTGTATGAGCCTCGTATTCTATCATCTCTAATATCTTGGTTTCATCCATGGCGGCTTTATCTTGGTTGTATTACTGTCTCCTGAATCAAGATTCCGAACTAACCAACGAAAAGCTCCGTTCGAGATCTGCCCATTGGAGCTCCAAAGAATCATCCGTTAGAAATCATCTTCAAAAGCCAGTAATCGCCATGAATTGGATCTCACTGAGAAGACCTCAAAGCATGCAACTCCAACATGAGATCAGTTCATTTTTAACGATTTTTAACGGCTGTGATAAGTGAGAGAAGCAAAAAGCCTCGATAAATGTAAACAATCGGATATGGCTTATACTATTATAATGCTAATTTTATTTACGCTCGTCCAATATTTTCATATCTCTTTTTGATAACGTGTATTTGAGTGACATGAGAAGTGTTATTATCCAATTTGCTTCTCACCTACATTTTCTTCACAAAAATGGATATGGAAGGTTAGACTTTCCACGTCCATTTTTATAAGAAGAAAACATTAATAACCCTTTAGCAGTGACGAGTCAATTGCCTCTTAAACATGAGGATGACGCTTGTTGTGTTGCTTGCTTACCGGCCATCTCAAACATGCATTACAGTATATACACCTTAACGCCATACCTTATTTATAAATTATGGCTGATCTATGCTAATCATAATATACATATGGTCGACGACTAAATTATAAAGTAGTTAAAACTATAAACTTACAACTGAGTCAAAACTATAAGGATTGAGTTGCACTGAATTAAAGTTTAGGGATTGAATAACAATCGGATCAAAAGATTAATCTTCCCTATGACAAACACAGTTGGTAGGAATTATACTAAACCATTAATCTTCAAATATAAGAAAATAAAACTGATTATTACCCCTGTTTATAAAGAACAACCCGAATCTTAATAAAATATATAATCCAAATCCAATCTTAATATCTAATAATATCAATCCTAATTCTAATTAGACACTCTAAGCACTTTTAATTGTAATAAAATAATTTAACTCCCTTACCCACTAGTTTTTTAAATTACATATGGGTTAATATGCTAGTTGAACAAAATAAAAAAATGTAGTGGAAGAAGACAGAACCTAGCTACTAGCTGGTATGATATATTCTTGGGTCAAAATCTAATATCAAAATCACTTGTGCATTCCATCAAAAAGTCCAACTAAAAAATTCCAACAGATTATCTTCATGTTAGGCTTCTTTAGTCTCAACAGATGACAAAAAGGTATAAATGTATGAACTTCATAAAAAAAGTATAAATACATGAAACATAATTGGTAGATTAATAGCTAACTTTGGGTACGTCACTTGTTGTCTCCTTATATAGAGAGTTATCTGATTTTATCTGTTTACTTACTGCTATCGTTTATGTTGTCTAGAATGAATCCTCCTTCCTTCTTAGCATTACATTTACCCCTTGAGAAACAGGGGAAATGGAAATCAGAAATGCTGCACAGAATTTGAAATTCAAAATCGCTTTCCATGAAGAAAAAAGAAAACGATATAAACAAGAACATTTGATTTGAGATAGTTTCAAAGACAGAGTTGGATGATCACAAAAGAATTTCGTTATATTCTTTTCCAATAAGAGTTGGAGAGATCGTTTTCGATTGTTGGAGCCAGCACCATCATCTATAATCGGTTCTCAAGTTTTTTCATCATCATCAGTTGGCAAAACACACAGATGATGGTGGCTCACTGAATTCCTTTACAAGGACTTCTCTTTCTCTAATAGCCTGACTATACATATCTGTCTAAGGCAAAAATCTCAAACCAGATTAAACAATAAGAACACAAAAAAACCAACCAACCGGCATGAAGGTCTCCTGTGAAAACAGGTACAGTTTGCTAAGTTTCTAGCTTCCTCTTCATATTTCTGAATGAGTCCGCGTAATCTTTTTCTTCACTCTCTTAAGATGTTGTTAGCTTGGTGTAGCTTTCTCTCATTGTCACATAAAGACGTTCTCTTTGTTAACATCTGTTGTGGATAGGATCTGATCCTCTTCGCACTCTTCTTTTGCTTGACCTATTTGAATCAATCCTGTTTTCTGCATTTTCTGTCTTCTTCTTCTTATTTGTGTTCGTTACTTCCATGCTAGTAGCTCTCTGAGAAGGCTGATTCTGCAGCATTATCCTCTGTTCTTGGATCTTTCCAAGTGGATGATGCACAAGCTTCCTCATGCATAATACTCTCTCTGGTTGAACTGATAATAACCCAACACAGAGAAGAAGAACAAAGACTCTGAAAGAGATAAACACCATTTTTTCTCTGGACTGAAACTAGGAAGTAAGGAATAGGAGGAAGATATCTTTTTTTGTTCCTGTTTAAAATAAGAGTAGTTCTGCTCTAGCAGTCTCTGTATTCTTATGATCCATTCCTGTACATATAAAAGCTTTGCTATGTAGTATGTCTTATTGGATTTGGAAGGGAGGATTTTAAAGCTTATAGCAGGTGGGGCCTACAGGAATTTAAGATTCACCCTGAATCATGAGCCAACAACCTAAGCAAATTAAGGCTGTTATTGAAGAATCTGACAAGGATGAATAAAAGGAGTTGGAACAATACCCTTGAGAAGCCAAGTATCTTTTTTCATTTGTTCCCTTTCAATCTTCATCACATTCTGTCTTTTGTCTGCTAACAAAACTCTAGTGAGAAATGCCACGTCATATCATTATATGCCTGCCAATGTGTGTGTGTACTATCTAAGTAGCTGTTGCATTCCAAGGACATGTTTATACTCAGCATAGGTTAGGATTATGAAAAAGACCGTCTTATGTTTGCTTGTGATGATAACACGATATTACTTACTCCCTCAGTTAATAAGTATAAGAACTTAGTTGTAGCCTAAATTGCATGACTATTAGCGTGGGTCGTTTTCGTAAGTTGGGTTTTCTTTGTTATTAAGGAAAGCGAGTTCTAGTTACTTTTAATTAAGATGCAGATGGAAGGCAACTACAAAACTGGGCCACTTAGAAGAAAGCGGTTGCTACAGTGGGAAGCAAGCAGGTCCATCTAAAGAATAGATGGCGAATAGAAGAGTCCCTTAAAGAAACAAACTGTTGCTTTATTCTGTTCTATGATCTTCCTCTTCCTCTACTTTAGAATTCCAAGCTCTCTTCCCCAGGCAACAAAATTAACAGAACTTCATTTCTTTGGCTCATTGTGCACCTTTATGCTTTGTTTTACTTTAAGACAGAGCTCTAATTCCACCCTCCTGGTTTGGTTTTGTTTTTTTAACAATCACATGCAAGTAGGAACTGTGGAAAACACAAGTTCCTCACTTTATTATCACAACAGGCTGACATGGTGTTTTGGGAAGAAGGATAAGTGGTCATGGTCCAAGTGCCAGAACAATATCTTTGGAGAGGAAATTAAATTATATGCTTATATTATTCTTTGCCTTTTATCTTCCAATTAAAGTGAAAGTTAAATGACATGTTGCTTTCTGGTTCTTCTCATAAGATTAGAGACTTTTCCTTTTGAGGCTCTTTTTTTTTTGGTTTATTATGCCTTGTAGCTAACAAGGCTCATGGATGCCTCAATATAATAGAATATTCTCTTTGAATAGCTTTTCACTTCTTGCATCCTTTTGCCTAAAACAAATAGAACATTTGCTTGTACATTCCAGTTTTCTTGGTCAGGTTTGTTTGTTACTCCTCCCGTAATAGATGCATCAGTCTTGCATTTAAGATAAGAAGAGTATTACGTATTAGATTGTGTGTATTTGCATAGGATTTTCCTAACATTCCAATCCCTTGAAATTCATATCATTTGAGGTAGAGGGAGAGATCCATACTTATTTTCACATGAGAAGCCTTGTATTTTCCTTTCTTTCTTTATTTAAATTCCATGTGAAGAAGTCCCTTTAAAGAGTGTAATTCATTCAATCACTTTTAAAAAATAAAGAACATACAGAGACTCTTTAGTCTCATAATAATGCCCTGTATTTTAATATAAGAGCTACTTTACTAATTGAAAAATATTAACATAATTAAATGAGACATTTATTTGTAATAAATGGATTTTAGTTTCTTTTAAACATCACTTTAATCATATACATTAAAATTATTCTTGAATAGAAAATTTCTTAATATGTGCACTTAATAATAAAAATATTTTAGAGCAAAAATTATAAATTTAAAAAAAAGATTGGAATTTTATATTTAGAACTAAAAATTATCCATCTTGAAGGAATTAATGCTATCAATTATTTATTTTAAATATATATATATATGCGCATATATCTTGCTTGAATTTTTTTTTAAAATTACGAATCATGTTCTTTAAAGCTGTAAACTTGAAATATTTTCATATTGTCAAGAAGAATAAGTTATGATTTTAAAAAGAATTAATAATAATTTCATAAAATATAACTGAGAACTTTGATTTTAAAGAAGACAATTAAAAATCTTCCCACTTGTTAGTTCCCTCATCATTTTGAAGAGTTCAATACTTCTGTTGATCCCAAAGTTCTCATAGTGGCTTGGCTTCAATTAAATACTTTCAAAATGTTTTAGGTTCAATCAAATCACTTTGCCTAATTAGGAAATAGGTAAAAAAATAAGGATATATGGTGGGATCTTAATGCAAGTGATGTGTGGTACGGCCTGTACTTTGTTAATATTAATGTACTTGTCTCATATCATACGTTTGTTTCCTGTTGAAAAGAATAACGTGACCCTAATAAGAATCTGATTCACTGTTAAATTTTTTAATTGCGGAACCCACTTGCTGTGATTAAATTTTGAAACAGTAATATAGAAAAATAAAGGTAAATAAAAGTTTTGCAAATCATGAGACTGGTCTCAAAGTAATGAGCCCTTTGTAAATTTGTTTCCAACCAAACAAGCCATAGCTGAGTTTAACAGTCTCTGTAACAATAATCCAGACTCAGTATAATGCCAACACAGAGAAGGAAAAAAGCAAAGAAAAAGAAGAGAGAGAGAAGGAAGAATGGCAAAAGCAACTTAAAGAACATAAAGCTTAAAAAAAAGTCTTGTAATTGTTAATCAATCTGCAGTCTTTGAAGAGATATTATTGATGCTTTGTTTTCCCTCTTGTATTCAGTACTTGCTTTGTTGCTACATTTCTTTAGATCCATGAAATACTTGAACTTGAAATATAACCCAGTAAGTTAGTTAAGTAGAATTTGAATCAAGATCCTGCCTCATTTAATATGACTATTTGTCTACTAATGTTTTAACATGACTATAAATTATTTCATTTCCTTAACAAATGTTCGTTTATTTGATAAGAAATTCGCTCATAGCTCATAATTTATCCACTCAACTCTCATTATTAGTTTGAAATTTTTTTTTGCCTTTCGATTTGTAATTACTTGTGTATATATTTTTTAAGCAAGTAGGCATGTCATGTTCCTGATGGGCCTTCAAAACCTAAATCATTTAAATCTTTGATGTGAGAATATTGTTAATGGATGATATCTAAATATCTTCGTAAGCGATATCTGAATTTGAAAGCATGCATTGATCCTGATAAGCTTCCAGAACCCACCAACTCATCAAAGCTTTTGATGCATTCAAAAAAAAGAAAATAAAACATTTCAAACTTGGCTAGTCCTGGCATACAACTCGTTTGGATTAGTGGTGGATGATTCTTTTTCAACATGATTTACAATTTACGAGATAAGTATGTGAAAAAATTTTTGTCTCAACTTATATAAATGTGATTTTTTTAATGATCACACAATAACATAAGTATTGACCAATAATGATATTACATCAAAATATATCTAAACATAAGTATTAACCAATAATGAAGCAGTAATTGAGGAAATAGTAAGATTTCACACACACACACACATTCATGGAGTGTTTAAATCTTGAATAATACTCTTATTCTGCCATATTTCTATTAAGCAGTAATTGACAATTTCTTTGTCTCCCTTTTTTATGCACTTGAGTGTGTTTTGATATTAAATTTCCCTAGCTTCTCAATATTTTATGATTTTGTTTAACTATAAATTTCACAATTTAAGCACATAAGTTGTTCTTAATCATTTCTCAATCATGATTATATGACCGTACTAAATTGATAGATAGTTTAGAATTAATTTTTGCATATTTGAATCTTCTTACATTTGCTTTCTAATTTTTTTTTAAATATAGTGTGAAGGATCTTACATTAATATATACATTCAATTAAAATTTATTTATTTCTTTATATATATAAAAAAAGCTTAGGTGAGTTTGGTTCAGCTCTTCGGGTTATGCATGCATTTGGATTCAAATAACACTTGTACAAGTGTTTAGGGATTGCCCAACAAGGCCTTCACATCAGTAGCAAGATTAACTTACAATCATATGGGTTATAAGTCAAATACATTCCAATTAAATCAACCTTTATTATGTTATTGAGTAAATTCTATATACATACATTTTTCTTCCTAGGGCAAACAAACAATAAAAAGAGTAGAAAGAATGCAAAGACCCCAAATTTATTTTTTTTAAAAATTGTTGGGGGACCAATGTTATTTATAAAACTGAGAGGTCACTATTTATTCTTTACAAAGGAAAGACAAAAGTTGGAGCTGCAAAGAGAATGTCACCAAAACTTAAGGTAAAGTGGGATGCTTTATTTCTCTCTCTGGTTTTTTAAATTGGGCATCATGGCATTATAATTATTCCCAAGCTATCTCAGAATATATTCTTATTTCTGCTTTCTTTAAAAAAAACCATTTTATTCGAGTACCCACAGGGGTCCTTACCTTTCAGTTCACTATTAATCCATTATCTCAGTAGCTGAATCTTTACAAACTGAAACTTCTTAATTCCATTATCTCAGTAGCTGAATCTTTAAAAACTGAAACTTCTTAATTTGCAATGCATGATCTTTATGAACTTGCATTAAAACGTAATTAAAAACTGAAACTTCTTAATTTGCAATGCATGATCTTTTTTATGGCTCTTTTATGGATAATGTCAGACTGTTAAGGTTCCTGAGAGGGTCCATGTATTGTAATTCTTTGTCCTGAAAATTTTGGGTTTTATTTTGGGCCTGATCAGCATTTTGGGTTTTATAACTTTGATTCTCAATACTTTGTGTTGTCAGTTATAAATTGTTTCCCTTGCTTTCGATGTCTCTAGTATTCTTTCTAGTGTCTGATATAAAAGGCCAAATGGGCCTGTTTGGATTTGGTTATAACAAGTATAATTATGCAAGTTAAGACATCATTTTTAGCACATACCTATGTTGTAAACTATAAAATCATTATTAAAAAGGCAGACTGGAACCTTATTTTTAATAATACCGAAGCAAGTTAATACCCTTCATCATTAACTGTCTCAACTGATGATTAAGGATACAAAAATTCCCTACAATCTCATAGGAACTTCAAGCCATCTGTTCAAATAGGTGACTGG
>JANTPZ010013260.1:0-11158 GCA_025593235.1 Vachellia pachyceras
CGTCACGTCACCGTTTCTCTTTCGCCTCACTCGTCACCATTCCTATCGGTGAAAGAAAATATAGCCGTAAAAAATTTAATCATCCGTAAAGTTGTATGCCTATCTCTCTATATACAAATAAAAGAGGGTAATGTGTTTTTTAAATGTAAGATTTATAGTTTGATCCGCGATGATTGATTTTAATTAATAAAACTCACGTGTGATAAGTTGGTCGTGTGTGTACTGTAGTTTGATTACAGTGAATTCTGGGTATTTAATTTGCATCAAACTTTGGGCGAGTCATATATTGTCAATTTTCTATAATTTTCATGTTTTCTATTCGTATTGATATTGATTCCTATTTTTATTGTTGTTGTTGGGATGCATAATTGTTGCCAAAGAAACTTGTATGTTCTTTACAATATCAGGATTGTTATATTTGTAAAAATTGTAATATATAAAGGGGTAAATATGTAAATTTAGTAATGAAATTATTAGTCACGAGCATTCAGTACAGTTAACTTTTTAAGGGTATAAATTCAACAGCGTCATTAACCCCCTCTAACTCATTTAACCAGCCGATATATTTTACTATTTTTAGGGTGTAGAAATTTGTTTTTGAACCATTTAAATAATCAAAAGTACTCTTTTTTGCTTAACATTCTTTATGAAGTTACACTAAATAATTTTATTTTTTTAATAGTAATTAAAACTGCAGTTTTTTGCTTAACTTTTTTTCTTTCTTTCTTACTCACTTTTGTCTAACTTTTTTCCTTTCTTTTATTCTAAAAAATTAAATAAAAAGGAGTAGTTTTGATTATCATTAGAAAGAAAAAATATTTAAATTAACTTTCATGAAATAAGTTAAGCAAAAAGAAGTTATTTTGACTACTTAAATAATCTTAAAACGAATTCATAGACCTAAAATATATCAGCTAGTTAATTAACAGTGTTAAGGGAAGGTCAACGGAGTTGCAAAATATACCCTATTATTAATTTATTATTGCTATTTTGCACCTTTATTAGTTAATTATTGATAGATTTACACTATTAAAAAGTTAATTATACTAAGCGCTCCTGGCTAATTATTTGTTTACCAAATTTTCACATTTACCCTATATAAAAAAGGGTTGGGTTTCTCTCAAAATCATCTTTCTCAATACCTTTTCAAAATTACATCACCCTTAGATCAAAGCAAATAGAGAGTCTAGATTTAATATTTTATAAAATTAGTATTATAAATATACATAAATAAATTTAAACTATTAAAATATGATCTACATGATTTACACTGCACTACGTACAAGATAACAAAATTTTTAATTTATAAACTATTATAAAAAGAATTTTATAAAATATTAAATGTAAACCATCCATTATTTGATCTAAGAGTGAAGATTGGAATCTAAGAAGATAATGAGAAAGATGATTTTAAGAAAATACGTTTCCATAAAAAAGATCATTTGTAAACCTTTATTTTTTCATATGACATCCTGAGGTATTGTCCCTATTTAACCACTCGTAGGCACAGAGTTTTGTTCTCTTGGGATTTTATAATCACCAAAAAGACGCATCGAATGTCAAATATGAGATCCCAATAAATTAAAACTCTGTGCCTACGAACGGTTAAACAAGAACAATATTTCAAGATGACACATGTCACATTTGTATTTTTACTATATAAGTATTTTGACTATCATCATCAATGATATTATGTAATTTTAAGAATTTTAGATTTTGCATGTGTTTTAGAAATTCTTTTTTAAGGCCATATATTAAAATTCATTAAATACTATAGCATTTCTTGCATACTGATATTACCTGCTTCGCCTTTTCAAGCTGTTACTTTATTTTAATTTAGATTAGTCTATTTTGTTCTTTTTAATTAGTTTACTATAAAATTGATAACAAGGTACTTGGCAATATAAGATTGATCCAGTGAATGAGAACACAACTCTAATTAGGAGAGAGCAAAAAATTCGTGGCCCGCGTAACCCACCCAGACCCGACCGAAATTCCCTAGATTGGGCCCGCCCGTTGGTGGTTCGTTACGGGCGGGCTAAAACCTGCTCATGTGCTAAATAAACGGGCGGGCTACGGGTAGCTTTTTTTTAAAAAAAAATATTAGGCTAACATTGCTCCTTCAATTTACTTGGATGCTAGCTTTACTTGGATGCTAGCTTATATGGCTGTCCTCATCTCAAATTCTCACTCACTCCCAAATCTCATTGACCTGCCATATCTCCCTCAAACCGTGATCTCGTCTGTGGTTTGCCGGCTCCCTCAATCTGCTCCAGTGTTCAACTTCTCCCATTCCGACCAGAAGCCTCTCGAGACTTTCACCTTCGACGACCTCCTCGACTTCTCCCATGCGGACGCTTTCATTGATAATGTTGCTAGCAACTCCTTTAGTCTCCATGCCCTTAAGAAGCAAATCTCAAAACCCCCAATTTATGCCAGTGGTATGCCTTTTCCTTTATTCTCCATGCCTCCTTTTCCTTCATTTATTTGGGGTGGCGAGAAGGGCTGCTCTTCAAATTTGCCCCAAGAGTTATCCCCTTGTACTTTGGATTCACTTCTAGGCTTTCCCATTTAGATTCAAGGGTTTCATTGATCGCGCGCACTTTGTGGGGCTTTATATTTGGAAGATTTGTTTTTATGTGGAATCCTTGCCCTTTTCTTTCATTAATAGTAGCTCCTTGATGGCATTCCTCTGTTGAGTGGAATATGTTTTGGAATTAAAAAACATTTACTTTGAAATTTGTTTTTTGTGGTACCCACTTAACTGCCCAGATTACATTAATCTTGCTTCATGTCAATTCTGGTAGCTTAATCAAAGCTTTGCACTTTATTGATATTTCAAAAATTCAGCTGAGACTACTTGGTCATGCCTCATTTGAATGTTTGTACCCAATGACCCAATGATAGGGAGAATAAAACTTGGTCATGCCTCATTAGTGGTTTTGTCCTACATAGCCATTTTTTTAAATCAGTTAGTTAGTTTGGCATCTGCTATTGCACTCACCAAGTCACGCTCTGTTTCATCAGTTAAATTAGTTAGTTTCATAAATAGTTTCTAACTGGTCTGTAAAATTTAGCCATTTCAATATTGGGTTGATATTTTTTTTTTAGAAACCAGTAATATTGGGTTGATATTGAAATTTAGTCATTTCAATATTGGGTTGACATTAACTGGTCTGTTACTCATGAATCATAATGGGATCAAGCTATTTTTTTCTCTTTTTTTTATACGGGCTGCCCATTACCCGTTAAAACCCTCCCGTATATCTTCAGCCCGTTTAAGAATTGTTAAATGGGTTGAGGCACCCGTACCCGTGTAACTTTAATGGGCGGGCTACGGATTAGGGCACGGACTGCCCAGCCCGCTCGTTGCTCACCCCTAACCCTAATATTGAAAAAAAAATGTGCAACTTCGTTGGTACATAAACAATTATGGCATGGCCCCCAATTTGGCTTAGCAAAGAAATGATTGAGCAAGTCGTTTCCTCAGTTGATATGCTGTTACTTTCTAATAAATCTGGAACAACAAAGCGTGTGTTTCGAAATTCCGTTGGTAAAAATAAATTTACAGATTTCAAAATATTTTACAGAAGATGATTTTACAAATTTTGATATAGTTTTGTCTTGACTTACATGTATCGTTGGAGAAATGGTGTTCTCAAACAGGCATAAAAACTTACTCAAATCAATAAAAATGGATCAGAGAATTAAAAGCAAGGAATTGGATTATCATGCGCGCGCACACCATGAATTACGTTACGATGTTGGCCACATCATCACTAGGTGTCTTCTCAGAATCACATCCCCAACCTTAAATAAAAAAAAATGAAGGGTCCAGATTTAATATTTTATAAAATTAGTATTATAAATATAAATAAATAAATTTAGATTATTAAAATATGATATACATGATTTATAACCGCAATATATATAAGATAACAAAATTTTTAAGTTATAAACTAGCGTGATAAGGATTTTACAAAATATTAAATGTAAAAACATTATTTTTTGAGAAAAGATCCTGAGAAAATCCGTTTCCGTAACATAACGGGGTAAAATATAATGTCTTTATAATAAAACGTTGGAAAGAAAAACTCGGATGTAGGCATATCCAAATATCACTGTCATCCGTTCGCAAAAAGAACAAGGTGAAGGACCAGTCACGTGTAAGTCTGGCAGTAATTTAAAGGAGTCAGCGTGGGCGCATGTGTGTGAGGCAGCGTATTGCCCAATCAGTAATTAGAAGCAAGCGTAAATGGGAAATGGGTAAAGCGACGGGATTGGGTAGAGCCCTGAAAACCTGAGCTCATGTAGTTTATCACTTTACAAGGATGATGTCATCGCGGCATAGCACTGCACCCACCCAGTCACCCACCTCCTTGTATACTCTTGACATTCTTCATACATGTATCTGGGCCTGGATGGAGTTATCAAATCTCCCCCCTCCCCACCTCTCAAATTAATAATTTATAAATTTCAGTTCTTTCGTTCCTCTTGTTTTAATTTGCATGGGAGCGGGTTTCCATTTCTTGGCAGCAAACTCACTCAGCGCACACGCATGGTTAGATGCATCTGTTCCCAGATTTGGAGGGATGTGGAAGCCAAACAATTCAACGCTCCTGTTCAGTGAAATCTTTAGATATTTGTTTTCCAAGCAGCAGAGCATCAGATCCAGCTCTCAGCAGGATGTTACGTTGAGGGCCCCCTCTCCTCTAATCCAATCACAAAAAGGATAGGGATGGGATGAGTCAGATGCATCATAAACACCCAAAAGTCCTGTCCTCTGGCGACTTCCTGCTGAAATCAAGCCATCCCATTCCATTTCACATCATTTTATACTGTTCCCTTTCCTCCACTACGTTTTTACAACAATCTAAAAGCCGACATAATTGGTATCGAATCATTAATTAATTAACACGAATGTCATCGTTCCACTCAGTTTTGCATTGACAACGCAAGGCTATGAACAGCTGAGGACAGAAATGGTTGTTTGCATTGTACACATTAGTGAAAAGGTCTCTACATCTTTTGCGTCTATAGCAAAATTCTCACTATTTTAGAAGTAATCTCGGAGGCTGTTCAGTCCAAATGGAAGAAGGTACAAGGAAGCCACGGAACAAAGCAACTCTCAACAATTACAATTGATATTGCAAGATCCATCCTTGCCGTGAGTCCACTCTCCTAACAGATATCTTTATCCCAACAACAGGTTTCAATCCTCGCATCCTCGTGCCCCAAAACCAATGTGTACAGTCTCGGTATCTTCTTGATGGGGCTTATTTGAAAACAGAAAAAAAAAAAAGGACAAGCAGCTCGCAGGAGTGAACTGAACCCACTTCCGGCAATATTGAGGATATCCAAATTATGATTCTTCTTCATTCGAATCAATTGTTGGAATATAACCCCACGCGATCATGTTTAGGAGTTAACTTGAGTCATGTGATCTGAGAAGTGGCAGACCGTTTGCTTCTGCTGCCTTGTAAATCCATGAATTGTTGATACAACGAGACTAAAGCCCACAAACTCATTGGATGGTTCTGGTAAGCTTACATTTAGAAATGAAGATAGTATCTGAATAATTCAAACTACACAGCTTCAAAAGCCCGGCAGACTGTTGCTTCAATATAGGATTGCAACCACTTTGGATTACAAGGAGTAGCTTTGCAGCAAGCCCCGCATCCAAGGCAACGGATGAGCACTCCTCAGGTGCAAGCTTGCACACAGACCATAGGATTGACAACGCATATTGGGTGCAGTTCTCTGAGATTCTCATCAAGTGACTCACCATATTGGGTATAGTGTTAGAACAGTTCTTTAACGCTACTCTGCCTTCGGGTATCGATGCCAATGCATCTAAAATGGAAAGCGCCAACTCGGAACACTCTGGCTCCAGAGAAGATAACAATTCAACCAACTGAGCAACAGCCCCAATACTCACTAGCAATGTCCTAACTTCTTTGTGCAAGCATAACTTTCCAAGGAGGCTAAGCCCAGGAAATATTCCGTTTGAGTGCCTCTTATCCTTCACAAGCCGCATCAGCCCAACCAAGAGGCTATGGCTCGAAATAATCTCAGAACGAAAATCATTCTCCTCAATCAATGATTCCATAAGTCGGGTGCAATTGATTTTGGTCTCAATTGAACCCTCGTTCAAAATGTCCACCATTAAAGAAAGCTTTGCAGGTTGCATTAAATTCTTTTTCGATTCAGAATCAAGGGTCAGACATACGAGTATACCTATGACCTCGCAGCCAACAGCATGGGAAGTAAAAGGACCAAGTAGGGAAGACATTACAGAGACTCCGCCTTCATCAATGACTGTCTTGCGGGCAGTGGAGTGAGCAGCAATCACATCATGGAGCTCCTTGAGGGCTTGAACTCGAGCTTGACCCTTCACTTTCTTCAGCGTTTCCACGAGTTCTGACGCCCTCCCCTGCACATCTTCCGATCTCTTCTTCATGAGCAGATACTTCTGAGAAAACCAGGTGAATATCAGACGGTAAAGGGTTGTATTCGGAGTAATGGAATCGTCCCAGAGCTCTTGCATCGTGGTAGGGCAGGTTAGGTGCCCCAAATTGAACCATTTGAGAATGTTGGACCTCTCGTAGGTTTGGCCGGTGCAGAGAGTGACCGGGTCTTGCATTGGCTCAAGGGAGATTGGGCAGATAAAGACCGTAGGAACTTCGGACAAGTCGAGCTCTTGAATCATTTTTCCCAGATCCAATTTCTCGACGGCCCCAGTTCCGACAATCCCACCGTCAACGCCACCTAAAACCCCATCCTTGACGGCGGTATCCAGATCTAGAATCTGCCCGTCACCACCACCATCGAAGCCAGCGACCACATCTCGCTTAGAAGGCCGGTACATCGGCATTTCGGAACCCCCTTTAGGAGAAAGACCTAGTCAGAAAATGCAAAGCGGCACACGAAACCCACCCAAAATCTCTACAATGGCAAGCACCGGTCAAGGGGCACTACATCTAGTGCACACATGAGCTGTGGGGAAAGAGAGGAGGGAAAGAGGAATAAAACCGGGGAGGAAAGTTCTCATGGGCAATTTACAAACAACAAAATTGCTTTATTGCACAAAACCCCCTCCTGTTTCTTTTTCTCTCTGCTTTATCTGATCTCTTTCAATGGTCAAAAGAATCATTACCATCCTATCTCACATCAGGAACACACAATCAAGCTTCCTTCACTTGATGCTCAAGCTTCAAAAGGGTTAAATCAGTAACCCTTTAGCAAATCAATAAAGATGCCAAGGAAACCTAAAAAGAATCTAACCCAATCAAAGACCAAACAGTGGCGACACTCACACTCCACTCACAGGAGCAGATTAACAGAAGCGAACGGTCGAAAGGCGGAGAGAAAGAACAGAGAGCGAGATCACAAAATCAAGAACGACAAGCGGAATCGGGAGAGCCGGAGATGAAATAACAGGGAGGTCCGTACCGCAAGAGGCAAGTGACAGTGGTAGGGAGGGAGCAGCACAGAAAACTGGAAAAGCCATCTCTGGCACAGCACAGCTCTTCTTTTGGGGCAAGAGAGAAAAATTAAATTAATGATTGTAAAAAAAACTTAAAAAACGAAAAAATAATTGACCCAGCCTTTTTCGTTCCGTTCATTAAAAAATAAATTAAAAAGGGAAAATAATCAGGGTGACCGGGGGAATGCACGGGTTGCAGCCGGTTTCAGGAGCCCCTCGGCCCGCGCACCACACGTGCAGTCATCAGTGATCACGTGTTCACATACTCCTCCACCACTTCGTTCACCCATATCGCAATCCATCATTAACCCCAAAAGATAAATACTAATTACCAAAATAATACAGATAACAATAATCCATTCTTATCAGATAATGATTTTTTTCCTTATGTTGCAGTTAGGCTCGTGTGAATAGAAGTTGCACCTAAGAATGCAACCAGGAAAACGTATGCTTTTGGCCAACAAAAAAAAAAGGAAAACGTATGGCATTAAAGATGAGTTTGGTTTAAAAATTCAGGAAAATTTACAATAAAATTCCAACAAAACAAATTAATGAACAATTTATAAAATTATCATCAGGTCCCAACATTAATTTATCTTATTGTTATTATTGAGTGCTGATGAGGTTGTTAATAACAACCGGATCAATTGCTATTGAAACATGATGGTAATTTTACCAATTTTTAAATTTTTTATTCATTAATTCATCTATTTGGGACCTTATGATAATTTTCAAAAAATTTAAAAGAAATTGAGAAAGGTGGTGGGAAAAGACTGCAGAAGGGGTTAATACTCTTATTTAATGGGAAATGGTTCAATCCTAAAAAATGCCACTTTGGTATGACTCCAATCACAAGTTTGAGGAGACATTACCTCAATTTATTAAAGTTGGTAGACCTCAGTAAATTATTTGTCATGTTCAGTAGGGATATATCTCTGTAAATTATGAGTTAAATCTATGTTTTTGTATATAGTGAGTGACTCAACCCTTTCCTGGAATTTTATCAAAATAAAGAGGATATGTGTGTGTTTGATAACTCCGTTAGGAGAATGGATTTTACAGATTCCGAAACATTTTATGGATTTTGATATGGTTTTATGGATTTCAAAATGGTTTTTATGGATTTGGAGATGGTTTTTACAGATTTCAAGATGGTTTTGTCTCGGTTTACAAGTACCGTTTCGATAAAGATGTTACCAAACAAGCACTGTAGCATTTGAGAGGAAGAAATGAAATCGAATGATAAAGAGATGGGAAAGTGCGAAGGAGATAAAAATCGAGGCTTGGAGGGATGAGATTTGGGGGGGGGGGTGTCACGAAAGTGCAGCAGGGGAGCCCCACGAGCACGAAGGAACAACCATGCTGGGCCCACTCCCAAACTATAAAAAGTGGGCCCCCAAAACCCAAAATCGAATATGTCGATCAATCTATTTATACGTGTCCCCATTTTCGTCTTTTTAATTTAATTTAATCACCTAGTTTTTAATAATTCAAATGAATATTTCAGATTTAGAACGCAGGTTATAATGCATCAACTCGTATTATAACAATATAACCCTAGCAAATGGTTAAAATCCAAAATGGTGTGGGGCGAGAGGCACTTGCTCTTTTTTTTAAAATATTTGGGAAAAAGGAGATAGAATAGCAGAGAGGAAAATAGCCAGCGAAGCAATTGACCGTGACAGGTTCTGCTTTGACTGTACGTATCGGTTTTGCTTATCCGGTCGTTTGCTTTGACCACCTTTGCAAATGCCTTCCCTCGCGTCCAATCGGACACTGCCACATGACCCTGCCATCTCTGTCCCCCCTCGTTCCTCACTCCCCCACACCCACCTTCCCTCTACGGCACTGTTCCTTTAGCTCCCCCACTTTATCTTTCAACAATCTTTATCACAAAGCAAAGACCAGGTTTTGACTCAACTAATTCCTTTTTGTTTAGAATGAAAAAAGGGGGAGATTTTAGGTTGCTTTTTGTTGAGAGATTGTGTGGGTTGTTTTTTTTTTTTTTGGGGAGGGGGTGATAAGAAACAGGATGGGTTTTGGTTGGACTCGTAAAGTTGCAGGACTACAGATTGGACCATATTCTGGTTTGAATATTGTGAGGTGTAGTTTGAAGATACTGTCCAGATTGGATCTTTTAAATAGGTTGGATTCAATTCGTTTTTTGGTTGAGAGGTTGGAAGTTGGGACAGCCCCATTATTTTTGTGCGTTTAAAAGAGGATCTCTTCACTATAATAATATCAGTTCTCAACACGAGGCTCTCCCCAGTTTAGGGTTAGCCTTATTAGACTTGAACAGAACTGATTCCTGTTGTTTTGCCCCAGTATATTCTTTTGTCCTCCCACTCCTTTCTACGCTATTGCACCCTGCCTTTACCTTGGTTCTCAAAAACTATCCCTTTTCTCGTCTGTACTCACATTTTTTATACAGCTTTTTGCCCCTCGAGAAGGAGCGGAGTTAAGCAGGCACCGTTCTCAGTACATCCCAGTTGAACACAGCGTTCACTGAGGAAGGGTTAAGACTCCGTTGAATAGCTCCCTCAATGTATTATCAACTTTTCTCATGTGGAACTTATCGATGTTCCCCTTTCTATGACATGCCTTTCATTTCATGTTCACCTTCCTCACTCTGATATTGGAGCTACCATCCGTGGGAGCACGGTGGAGGCTTTCCTTTAATATGGAATTATTTCTTGGTAATAGGAAGTTCTTGTGGGTTAGGTATCAAGAGTTCACCGGGGTTGGAACATACATCTGAACTCAGAAAACACTTATAGCATTATTCATAAATCACCCACCAAGAAAGTCATCGCATTGAAATCAAGATTTGAACCCACGAAATTGTAGGTTCTAAATCAATTCTTCACCAACTAAACTGACCTTTGTTGCCAGGGAGTAGTATCTAGTTCAACTGGGTTCCTGGGTCTCATTCGATTTTATACTTGAGCCACTCTTTGACAGATTACGAAGGCTAAGCCCAGTCAGTGATTTTACAGCCATGTTGGGTTAGCATGGCAGCTAAGTGGGTCTATTGGAGACTAAGGGTAGTCATGGGGCAGAATGTTCTCCTAAACACTATAATCAATATCACTATGGTATGAGTTAAGAGAAAGGGAGATTTCGCCCTGCTCTTGTCTTGTGGGTGAGCCCAACCCTCTGCCTAAAATTTATGTATACAAAAAAATATCACTAGTGCCTTTTACAAAAAACAAAATACCATCAAGCGCAGGATGACTGCTTCTAATAAAATGATGCATGCATATGATAAAAAAAATCCGTAAAGTGTTGATAGGTCCCAATATTTTAGTCTTCGAGTCATGTTTATTATTAAATAATGATGATAATAGAAGTGTGTATAGATCAGACCATACTACGGTAGTCGTCAGTCCAAGTTTTTGTCTGTGGAAGGCCTCAGGCTAAATGAAACAGCTCATAGTATGATCCGGTTTGGTTTCAACTCAAAGTAGCGTTGAGACTCTATCCACCGAATTGCCTAAATCAGTCTAAATGGTTCACGATCTCATTTTGTTTTTTCTTGATGAGAAGTAAAATCCCAAGTGAATAAATACAGCTAAAACAATAGAAATCACCTATGATGATGGAAAACTCATCCAGAAGTATTACAACTTAATTATAAATTCATGTTGGTCTTAAACAAAACTTGGGCTCGAA
>JANTPZ010013261.1:0-10062 GCA_025593235.1 Vachellia pachyceras
TTCTTCTCATTTTCTCTCCATATGTGGAGAGAAAAGTTGGAGAGAAAATGGGGCGTGGGACCCACCCCATTTTCTCTCTAACTTTTCTCTCTTTTCACATTTTCCTCTGCATCCAAGCAGGGGAAAACCCATTTCTCCCTCAGTTTTCTCTCCTAATTTTCTTTCCTCCCTCATTTTCTCTCCATACAGGGGGTAATTTTTAAGTGCAACATGGTCGTAGGTTTGATTTCACCAATGACTTCAAGTATAAATAGTGCATCATATGATTAATCAAAGGAAGTTACCAGCGATATCAAACCTACTACCATGTTGCATTAAAAAATTGAAGTAACTTTTTACGTCGTTCTATTATTGAAGATAGGCAATCTCTCCATCCATCCTGCGAAAGAAGTGATTTTGATGCATAGATACAAATATGATTATAATAATTGATCCGAATCATACATATTGCTTAGTTTCTCAATTTCGCCGATCTTTCTGATTCGTCTTCGTCTTCAGCCTTTCCCAATCTTATTCTGGAAAAGTAACCGCCTTGAGGCGGGCTTGCTCGGTTGATATTGGATTCTGTCTTCTGGCTGCTTTACCTTTTCCTCTCGGTTAATTGGACAACGGTTTTATTTCGCTGCGCCCTTTCTCTCTTTATTGTGAGTGTGGCTGGTTCAGTTTCAGATTTCGCTTCTCTTGCTGTTTCTGTCATTTTTGTGGAAGAAGATATGGCCACCAATTTTTGGACATCATCTCATTAGTATGTTTCATTCCCATTATATTTCTCTTTCTATTGCTTCTTATATCTTTCCGTTGTTTGATCGCCCTCCCTCTTCTCCTAGGCCATGTAATTAATAGGGTTTTTGTGGCTATGCGCCTTGCAGTAAGCAGCTTGTAGACCAAGAAGATGTGGATATGGTAAACCCACTTGACAAAGAAAGGGGTATCACACTCGAGGATTTTAAGCTCATAAAGATGCATATGGCTAATTGTAAGTTCCCCTTTCCTGTCTTTCCCTTGTCTTCCTCTAATCTCGGAGGTCCATGCGCAATTTGATTCTCTTTTGTTCTGTCACCATTTCGTTATTTTAATTGCTATATGGTGATTGATTCTGACTCCACAATTAGCTCTTAGTTAGCTGTTCTTCTTGGCTGTTGGCAGCTTGAGTATTGTGTGTAATGGATTGATTTCTACTTCTGATGGAAACTTTTGTATTGATCACTATTCCCTAAAGTCATGTAACTCTTCTATGGATTTTCTTTGCTTATTCTAGTGTTGGGGAGTTTGAAAGAAATTTATTGAGTCTGATACGGAAAAACCAATGTTTGGTATTTTTAGTATTCCCAAGACTCAAAACTTTAACCTAAAAAATAGAAATTTAAGTTAGTAGGTATTTATTTGAAAACTTTGAACTACTCTATTTTCTCTAGTCTCTTAGCCAAAAGATACAATAAGGAGGAGGTAGTATGAATTTCAAGACACTATTTTATCTACCAGTGTTGTTGTGTAGCGAATATGTTTCTGCAATAGGCATGCTTGATCCGTCATTGTTGGCTTCTATTGAATTTCTTCTCCTTTTTTTCTCTGCGCAGATATCTCGAAATTGGCTCAACAAGTTAAAGTTAGGCAGAGGTGCGAACTGAATTACCTGATCTGGACCTTTTTTCCCACTTAAGTTGTCACAGTTTGCCTAACAATCTCATTGACAATAATTTGAACATTTTATTTTATTTCACTTTACGTGAAAGATCTTCAGTGTTGAATTTTTTTTTCTTGCTCTTGATTCTTGTGTTTGTTACATTACATGCTTGAATTTGTTGCAATTTATGCAACAAGCTTTGCCAATGTCTTCACTGCTTTATGAATGTTATCGGAAATTCCAATACTTGAATATCATGCATGTGTATAACCTTTATGTGAATCAAGCTTGTTGCAGTTGGGTATGGATTCAAGGCTTAAGTTATCTTTTAAAATTTTAGGGATAGAAGGTAACTGGTTGCTTTGAGCTAATCCCTGTTAATCTCATGAGTTCTTTTTATATCAAAATATCAAAGCATATGGTGATGTTTGACATTGAAACATGTGATGTGGATAGAGTTTTACTGCCTACTATCAGTAGACAAGATTTCAGAAGCAATCAGTTCCCTTTTTCCCTTGTTTGGATTAATGTGTTCTTTCATCGATCAAACTTGTAGCAAAGTTACACTTTTCATTTGTTTCAATAAGACTAACATAAAAGTTGTCTATACTGTTCTGTTATAAGCCATAGCTCTTGTTTTTTCTTATTTTAAAATTCCTTTGTCTTTTAAGATTTTGTAATTCCAGCGTTATATCAACAACTATAAAATAGTTTAGAGTTTATACTTCTATGTAAATATTTATATTGTGGAGGAACAGTTGTAGCTTCATTCCATTTCAATGGGAGGTTCTATTTTGAAGAAGAGGCCTTGGTGTGATGAATAGCTAAACTTCTGTTCCTTCTTTCTTTTTGCCTCATGTTATACTTGTTATAGCGGGTGGTTTGACAATGGCTACAACTCTGATAAATTAGTATATTATTTCAACCCTGTTAATTTGTAAAAAAATTAACTGTCGTTTTTTTTTGCTTTTAAGTCATTTCATTTGTATTAAATGGAATTAAAGGTTGTATTTAGCATTGGGGTTGGAGTAGATAAGGAACTTAACATATTTCACTATATGAGATCAATTTAAATGAAATGGATGATATTGTAAGGGCCATCAAATTAAAAAAACAACTATGACACCCTTGTGAAGTACTGGTTGCGAAAGGTAGAAACTGACCTATTATGATAGATAATCTCAGAAGAATTTCTAAATCCATTGCTTGAATTTACATTCACGTCAAACTTAAGAGGTAACCCTGTAGCGGTGAGAATGATTTGAAGTGATTTTTCTACTATATTTTGAATTGTGATAAAAATGAGTATTTTTTCATTGAAAATCTCTAGTAATATCATTTGTCTTTTCCGTGCAATAATTAATATGTTGGTCAATCTTTCAGGGTTGTTGCCACTGCTGTTACATACATGAGACGTGTTTACACCAGGTATTCAGGCTTCAGGGGCAGAGATCCTTTTGAGATGATTAGAACATTGTATTTTATGTTGTATGGTAATTATAAATTTATCAAATGTGTTAGTAGTTGGCATTTTTCCTTTCCATTCCTCTCCTCTCCTTTCCATTCCTCTATTAATACATTATTCCGACCAAATGGTCCCTTAACGGTAATGCTAGAGCTTCAAGCCCAGCTGGGATTGAATAGTCATGAATTCAGTATCTAGGGGGAAGTTGATGGCTAATGCTCAACAAAATCCATTGACAAGCTAGAAAGACATGACTTATCTTTTGTAGGTGACTCAAAATGTAACTGGTTAGATGTTTAAGACTTTAAGTACAGACACTTGGTGCCACCCGTATTCCTTGGCGAGGACCCCGTCAGGTGGTTGTTTAAGGTTGAGAGTTGTTCTTGGATGTGGTATTGAGGAGGGAGATAAGTTATATGTGGCCATTGGTCTGGAAGAAAAGGCACTTTAAGTGGTTTCAATGGTCGGAAACCAGAACACCAATTCAAACAACAACAAAGCCTTGTACTACAAGGTGGAGTCGGCTACATGGATCACATGGCGCCATTGTGCTCTATCATGGATTACATCTCTGAATATATTATTAACCTAAATATCTAAGAGTGCATTTCGGTCTTCCTATGCTCTTATCTATTGATATGTTTCTAGTCATTTTCTAAAACATATCGTGTCTAACTTTGTCATCACATTCCTTTTTACTGAATTTATCTTTCTTAATTTGTTGTTTCAATTTTCTATTTCAAATTGATATTTTGATTTTAAAGTTTTGAATGTCTTTGTGCCTTTTTGGGTTCTCTATTTTATATTTTTCATTGAAGCCTGCTGATAGTATAATGTCCTAACTGCCTGTGCACTTTCAGAAAGAGTATTACGATCCGCGCCTAGTGGCTCCAACCTGCTTGTACCTGGCATCAAAAGCAGAAGAAAGCACAGTGCAGGCTAGGTTGCTTGTATTTTACATTAAAAAAT
Organism: Vachellia pachyceras; assembly: GCA_025593235.1. Lineage (NCBI taxonomy): Eukaryota > Viridiplantae > Streptophyta > Magnoliopsida > Fabales > Fabaceae > Vachellia > Vachellia pachyceras. Next base: position 4,059 of record JANTPZ010013261.1, read on the forward strand.
CATGTGAGCATTTACTTTGTAGATCTCCCTCCCTCCATCCTTCTGCCTAGTTCTAAAATGAAAAGAGAGTTATTTTTCTTTTGAAACTTCTCTATGCCATTAAAAATACACGTTGTGCTGAAATAAAATCATTGTTTTTTCAGATTCTGATGACAAGTATAGATTTGAGATCAAGGACATACTTGAAATGGAAATGAAGATCTTAGAGGCGCTAAACTATTACCTGGTTGTTTTCCACCCTTATCGTTCATTGTCTCAGTAAGTAATTTATCAGCATAGTTGTTAATTTTGCAAGAACATCTCTTACAGTTCTATTTGGTGTTTGCTTATTGTTTTCTTGTGATTTTTCTCCAGGTTTCTCCAGGATGCCGGGTTGAATGATGTCAACATGACTCAATTAACATGGTGAGAATTTGTTGATGTTGAAATGATTGGAGTAGCTTATGACCAGTGTTTTTCTTTCCTTTTTTTGTTTTGGTAATTTTACCTTTAAAAAAGCCTCTACCCTTTGTTGTATGCTTTCTTCAGTCCCCATGCTTTTACACTTGACTGTGCATTGTTTACAAAGAAGAAAACTTCAAAGTCATTGGCATTAAAATTTTCCTGGAAAAAGCATATGCTTACCCTATAGGGTTGGGTTTAATGCTTCTCTTTGGAATGTACAGCAAAAAAAGAGTTTTTTTACTTGTTTGGAGTTTCACAGAATTTCCCTCATTATACGTAGAGAGATCAGGCAGCTTAGGCTCTTGATCTCTATATCTTTTGGTTTCTTTCTTTCTTTTTTGAAGGATGTCTTATCCAAGGTTGCGAAGATCTAGATCTACACCTTAAGATCTTATGATCTCACATTCCCAATAACTCTAGCAATCTCTGGCCTATGATAATCAAAATTTTGAAATTAGTTTCAATTTTACGAACTTACAATCTTATTGATGTTATGGCATTTATTTTCCTTGAAGTAGAATATGATGTGAGGGTACCATGCTGATAGGATACTCACGTATCAGAGGCGCAAAAATAGGGAGAAGGGTCTTGACTAAGTCTTACATTGTTGCTTTAGATGGTTAATATATTAGCCACTTAGTAAGCAAGTTTCTCAATTAGTAGAACCACATTTTAAAAAAATTTAAATAATTTCATTAATCTTTCTGAATTATTTATTTAGCCTCTATATTTAGGATCGATGGAAGTATTGAACAAACAGCACAAGTCATTCTAATTTTATTATTTTTGTGATTTCTTTTTTAACTGTTGGATAAGTAAAAAATATCTGATGAAATTTGTATAATATAGTACTCTAAATATCTGGATCTCCTAATATAGGAATAGCCTTTTCATACTTCCTCAATAAAAACGCTCGCCCTATGATCTCGTGTACATCTCGCTGATATTATCATAAATCATAATGGTCAGCCATGCTGATTGCTTGAGCTAATGTTTTCTTTTGTTTATTGTTCCTCTTGATGGATATTTTTCCTTTACCCAAGAAAATCATAATCTTGTGATTGCGTGCTTCATTTATATTAATATACCATATCATAAACATAAATTGGTTATGCCCACAGGGGACTAATAAATGACACCTACAAGATGGACCTAATTCTTGTGCACCCTCCACATCTGATTGCTTTAGCATGCATATACATTGCTAGTGTGCTCAGGGATAAAGACACCACTGCTTGGTTTGAAGAGCTTCGTGTCGATATGAATGTGGTGAGTATCTCGTTAGATTTATATGTATGCACTTGCTTGCTTATACTCTCTCCTTCTCTTCTTTGGATTCTCTTGATCAGCTCTTGATCACAGTCTCGCGCACACTTTATCTTGAAAACTTGAAAGATGATAGCTTGATGCTAAAATGCTCCTTGTACGGTAGTTGGAATGAGATATGGCTTGAATCTCAAGTACATGCCATCATTTCTAAATTGATCCTAACTAGTTTACACAATGTATAACCCAAGTAACTGAGGGGCTTTGGTTTCATGGAACGAGTTTTGCTATTTTTTTTCAATTTAGTTTATATCAATGGTTTGACATTGTTGTTATGACAGGTTAAAAATATATCAATGGAGATTCTTGATTTCTATGAAGGCAATCGAGTGATCGCAGACGAGAGGATCAATGCTGCTCTTAACAAGCTAGGCTCCAGGTCTTAAAATCTCTCTTCTGCAGTAAAGTTGAGAAATAATAATAATGAATCAGTTAATGCGGAAGGTAATTTGATGATCTCAGAGCTAATTGGCCACAATGCGCAGTTCTTTATTGCAGCGTCCTCTGCATAAAAAAGAGCTCATCTGCTTGTGTAACTTCCAAGGACTGTCTGCTTTAGAACATTATCTGATTATGGCAGGAGCTCAAAATGATTAAATGTGAGGGCGCGTATTATTACTGGGTTGGGTAAGCCTGAGAAAAGGATATCAGGGATCTGTGATTTTCATTTTGATTCATGCTCATTGAGTGTTGTAGTTTTTATTGGAGAACTAGATGTGGCATCTTATGTATTGCAAGATGGTTCAAGGAATGAGCACATTCAAGTTTCTTCAAGACTTCAATTTTGATTAATTTTGAATTTAATTAAATAGTATTATTGATGGTCGGATTTAATTAAAAAAAATTTGATTTTTTTTAATAATCGTGTACATTGAGAAGTTTCAGGAAAAATTGTATTAAAAATGTAAATCTTATTTGGCCTGTCAATGTTTAAATCTAAGTAAAATATATTGAGCAACCTCTTATTTTACTTAAATTGCGGAAACCTCTTTTTATTTTGGAAGTGTATATGGACATCTTTTGAAATTAAAATATGTATTACATAAATCTTTTATATATATATGATTCGTTTCTGCCCGTCAAACAATTAGTTAACCATTAAGTTTTATTATTGCACTTTTGTTTGAGTGAAATACCCCTTTTAACTTGAGAATTATTTAGAAATTTATATTTGTCCAGAAAAAATAATTTTTATGCAACATAAAGTTATTTTCGATCCATATATTTCCTAACTTCCTAATATATTATAGAATTTAGTAATTGTGATTGTACTATAAAATTTTATAATTTTAATTTTTCATTACATTTATTGAAATTTATTTATTCAAGATCCTTTTAATGCTATGTTTGGTATGATGGAATTTGGAGGTGGAATTCATGGAATTTGGGGTGGAATTGAAAATAGACATGGAATTCAAAATGGGTAGAAATAAATTCCATGATGTAGCCCATAGAATTACATTCAATTCCATTAAATTGATTTTTTAACCCCTCATTTTTTTTCTATATTTATATCCATTTTCTATCCTCATTTTCATCTCCATCTCCACCAAAATCAATTTCAGAGTACCAAACTAGCCATAAGTAGTTGGACATATTTCCTTTAAGACATTGCTAAAAGCCTAAAAGCCGAACATATGTCCTTTAATCCTTATCTATAATCTCTATGACAAGGTTACTCTATTTTGCATTACCTTTTCCCTTGGCATCTATGCAGAGCCTAGAAGTACTATGAAATTCAATATTATATTACTTTAAGAGACTGGTCAGTATTTACAAAATGTTCATACCTTGCAAACATATGATAAACTACTATCCTTAGTCTAGCATTCATCCTAAAATCACAAAAAAAAAAAATGTTAACAGTATACCTTTTCAAGCAACTCTATGAAGTAATGAATTATCCTCCTTTGACTTGCAACAAAGGTAATTCACATAATCACCAGCAGGATCTTGATCAATTATCAATTCCTCTTGTTAAGTCTCTTGATCAACCGTTTGGGAATCGTTACTCTGACAAATGTTTCTCTCTCGCCAAACATTTCCATCTCCTATCTCTACTTCTTTCCCTTCTTCCGTTGCTTCTTCTCTTCATGATATATATATATATATATATAATATTAGATGGCAGAGACATAACATAACGTTCCCATCAGTACTTGCTTAATATAAGAGCTAATTAACTAATATAGCTAGATTAAAGAAATAAAATAAATTAGTTAATTATAAAAAATGTAACCAGATCTCCTTAAAATATTCGTGTAATACTATATTATATAATAGTTTATAAGTTAAGTAAATTAATTTAAAGAAAAATAATAACTATGAGAAATAAAATATGTTGAGGAAGTATATTTTGAATCAAATCCAACCTCCCTGCTAACTTTTATATTATTTTTATATTAGGGACTGAAGGTAATACTACATTAATTAGTTCATGACTCTGTTATCCTAAACAACAAATTAAAGAACCAGACATTTCAAGTGCCACGATGACATACTCCATTTTGGACCAGCCATGTCAGGATGGGGAATAAAAGACACACAGGCACGCAATTGTTTAACATATGAAAAATGCAATGCTGTAGATTTCATTCATAAATGTAGACACATGAATCCATGGGAAATTTTAATTAATTAACTACCTTGTTGCCTTCGAGCTTCAGACTTTGCAAAGAAATCCCTCCATTCATCAGTTAGAACAAAGATTGGCTCCTCATCCTCTTCCTCATCTAGATCCAGGTTCTCCTGCTCCTGTGAAATCCTGCATACCAACCAACAACATTCGAACTTAGCTTGTTTTAACGTGATGATCAGGGGCAATTACGCAATTACAGCAAGAGGATAATAAGGGAACTAGTTGAGAGAAATTAGAAAAACCCGGATTAGGGTACTTACTATTTTGGAAATTAAATATATACCTCTAGCACTGTGAAAGTCTACGTAGATGGTGGAAAGAATGAAATAGTATTGGTGAGTAATGTGTTATTGAGAGGCTTGCCATGGATCAGGTTGAAAAGCTACCGATTTTATTTCTTTCATGAAGTCAGAATTACAATGACAAAATATTAAAAACAAACAAGCTTTTCAGCAGAGAAAGTTCTTTTTCTTATATTGTAATCCTGCCATCCGTGAGCCTCCACTTAATGTTGAAAGCCTCTTTAACCAAGTAATCTACAGTTCTTAAGTCGTTATTATTCTCATTATCTTAAAGTTAAGTTTCAGCACAAAGTTTGGACGGTCTGGCCTTTATCCACAAATTCGAACAATAAGCGGGTTCAAGATATTAATAAAAACAACTACTCATGGACCTTCACCTAACATCTTAAATTTCTGTATTTGAATGCTTCATGAAACCTGTCAGCGACAGTCATATGAATTCTTAACTTTACAAATTCAACTCCCACTATATCTGTCTTCTCCATTTTCTTAGTTTTGTCCTATACTCACCCAAGATTTACTCAATCTCTAGCCCCTACTTGCCATTGTTTATATAGTTCCATTACGTACAGATTTGATGCCAAAGAGAGAATAAGAAAATCAAAAAAGAAATAAGGGAAGGTACGTGTTACATGAATTATGAATCAGCTGGTTGTTTTATAAGTTTCTGCACTCTTTCATGTGTTTATATAGTGCTTGCATTAAGTTTTTCTTTTTTAAGTATGTGCAGGGCTATGTTAGTAATTTAGAAGTATGCTTAATCAGCATGAACGACAAAGTGTCCTAATGCAGGAAGATAATGAATGGAAGGCATGCAAGGAGTAATGAACTTCGATAGGCCACAGTGCCTATCTGCAGGTACAGGGTTGATTTTATAAGCAAGTTTTGAGGATTGAAAGTGACCATCCAGACCTATTTTTACCCACAGAAGAAGGAAGAAAAGGCCTAGAGTGGTGCAAAGGATGTCAGATGTAGGATTGGTTAGTTCTAAAGAGGGACATTGAGGAGTTACTTTTAACCTCCTTGTTGTGTTGGCAGTCCTTACATGTGGTTTTATGTTTATGTGGCAGTTATTGTATGATGATTTATGAGGAAAAGTACAATTCAAATCAGATGGAGATTCCCCGGAGCTTTAGTTTATTATAATTAGATACTTAGATTCTAACTTATGATAACCTAAGGAGCTCCTCTTCTTCCTATTTCACTTCACAGTTTTCCCTAATTTGTAACTTTTAGACCTTTTATAGACAGAATTTTTCATTGTATCATCCGTTTCCTTTTCCCCTAAACTTCA
>JANTPZ010013265.1:0-10294 GCA_025593235.1 Vachellia pachyceras
ATGGGATGCTGCGTGGTGTAGCAGCTGTATCGACGTTTTCGAGGTTACACGCACTCCTATGTCGCATATTTTTAATAGTAAATCATTTTTTTGGGTTAAGCCCATTAGTCCATCCAATATTCCATAAGGTCAGGCCCAGAATTAAGTCCAATTTCAAAGTAACGGGCCTCTCTATGTGACCCCTCTTTGCTTATTTCCTGAATAAGCCCAATTGTTATTTTCTATTTGGGCATCATCGTCATCCTAAAGTAGTTTCATTGAATTTTTTTTCCAGCGGAAGGGGAAATGACAAGCCACTTTATAATTTAGTGGTATGAAAACTATTCAATAAATAATAAATCACGAGGTTGATCGCTGTCTCGTAACCCCAACAGATCATTAGTATCTACCCCTTTAATATAAAATAGAAACTAAAATGCTTGACATTTCAAGTTATTACGTAACCAACAAGATTTGATTTAATAGCAATGATTAGTTCTTCGTAATATGACTAGTAAGAGTTCGAGCCTCGACTGGGGGAGATACCTATATTTAGTACCAATGCCTCGAACACGAAAACATATGTGCTTACAAGAATATTCGTTGAATATAACCATTAGAGCTAACTAAAATAAACATACGATCTCGAATGAAAATTGGAAAAAACCCTACATAAAGCATGATACAATTGTTTATAGAACCATATTTACATTAAATTTTTTAATCCATTATGTTAAGTTATTTAACCACACAATATTACGTGTCATATTTTTTATGTGGGTCTATAGTGTACGATAATATTTCAAAAAAAAAAGGCACACAGTCACATGTAATTGAAAAATTTGATAGAGTGGATTTGTTTAGCATTTCGTTTGAAAAAGTCAAAAATATGTTCAACAGTTTTTTTGTAAAACGAGATAATCCCATCTATATATTTACCTCGATTTACTTAAAAAATTTCTTCACATTCTTTCCAAACGGACCAAATAGATATAAGAAATATTTTTGTGTGTGTATATACTAACGGCAAAAGTGATCATAAAGTACGAGCACGAATAAGTAATAGTGCAATTTTTTTTGCCAAGAAGTAATAATGCAATTATTATTGGCCAAAATTACATAATTAAAAAAAATATAAGCCAAGATGACACCTTTATCTTTGCCATACAATAATGAAAGAGATAGTGCCCGTCTGAGAACACGGTAGAGAAGTAATTTTAAGCAAGTCGAAGTAAATATGTGGAGTGCCTGTTTGGGAATACGGTAGAGAAGTACTTTTACGCAAGTCGAGGTAAATATGTGGAGGAGATTATCTCATTTTGTGGAAAAGCACTATTGAACGTGCTTTTGGGGAGTAATTAAGCTTTTTCAAATAATCACTATATCTCAATGTGGATTTTTTTGACTAATAAAATAATGTCAATCATTTCGATTTTTTTCAAATGTTTTAGATTATAAGTCAATATTTTTCTCCAAATTAGAAACGTATACAAATATATTGAGTGCTCATCCCTATTTTTTCATGACTCTTGGGCTGCTCAGGATAATATTTTAAAATTTTCCAAACGTGCACATATATTTTTTAAGAATTTGGTTATTTAACAATACAATAAATATGAAAAATTATTTAAGGCTGAAAAACATCATACAAATATCTCTAATAAAGGAATAAATAAATAAGCAAATAGAATAAACAACCTTCCCATCTAAACAAAATTGAACAAGAAAATTGAAGAGAGTATTAAAAAAAAATGTAACATTATGTAGTGTTATTTAAAAATACGGTAGAAAAATACTTTTTTAAATTAAAATAAATACGTGAGAAGATTATCTCAGACGGTTGTCCAACCAATAATATTCGATTGTGTGGCAAAAGTCTCCATTTAAAGTTTCATGTGCAGAATCACTAGAAATCAAATTATTCTGCTCTGGAACTTTCGTAAGCAGTGCAATCAAAGAGACTCACCCATTCTTCCTCTTCGCATCGCGCTCGTAGCAAACCGAGCTTGAGGCTTTATTTCTTCCCCTTCATCTTGTTTCTTCAGTAAAAAGCGAAAAGGGTAAAATCAATTTGTCGAGAGAGAGACAGATGGACGACGACACGAAGAAGAACATTGTGGGCCCTCTTATGGCGAAACCCAACTCCGAAGATCGGAAGCTGTCATCGGCGACGGCGGCTACTCCCACCCCAACCAAGAAAGTCATCATCAAGAGTGCTGACATGTTGCCCGACATGCAGAAAGAGGCCGTAGATATCGCCGTCAATGTTAGTTCTTTTTCCGATTCTTTCAGTTTTCCCTACATTTGCTTCTTATGTAATTTGTCTGGGATTCTCCTCTGGGCTTGCTTGTCTTTCCTCTGTTGGGTTCAAGTTTCCTGCTTTTTTGGGGTGAATTAGGCATTTGAGAAGCACAACATAGAGAAAGATGTTGCCGAGCATATAAAGAAGGAGTTCGATAAGAGGCATGGACCCACTTGGCATTGCATCGTCGGCCGTAATTTCGGTACTCTTCTTTTGTACTTTTTAAAGATTTTTCCTTCTTGGACTTGATGTTTAATCGCCCTCCCCTTCCCAAATATGGAGTAGATCTAAGCTTAAAGTAGGTAGTCGTTTTCACCCTTAACTGTTCTGTGCTGCAAATTTCGTTGTTTTTCTTTAGGATTACAAGTTAGAAGTAATGCTAGCACTTGGCTTTACCTATTTTCTCTCTTCCCGTCCCTCTGTGTATAGTGTTAGGCGGCTTCCTCCTACTAACTTGGCTGTTCTTCTTTTTTCCATCTCTTCCTCCTCCTGAAAACAAAGGCATGACTTTAAATGTTGTAAAAAGGCATCTGGCTTAGTTTGACCCTTTACGTACTTATCAACTTGTGCACTTTACTGTTGGACAAACCGCAATAACTATGTGGTTTCAACTGCATCATGAACCCGACTCGTTTAACTGACCTACAGATCTTCAGTTAATGATCATTTTGCTTCACTTTTGGGTTGCTAGTCTTGTCTGCACCTGCTAGCTTGCTGAGTGATGATGAAACAAATAAGTAACATCTTCTCCAATGCCTGACTAATCTTTTATGGGGTATACAAGGCAAACGCTGCCTACATAAAAAGCAACATTAGATATTGGTGTTCCATCCCACTGTCCTATGATTGGAGACTCTCAAAACTTATAATTCACTGGGCAAAACAAATGCGATTTTGACCCATGAATAGCCTATAAAACAGGAGGACTTTGAATTCATTGGTCAAACTTTGTGCTTGGCTTGTTTCTCAATTCATAAGGATGAGAATATACTTTTAGACGAGTTGTGATGTTTTAAAATTTAGAGGAAATTGTGCTTACTCTAATCTTTGGCTCCAATTGCAATATCTTACCTTATCTATGAAATTTCTGCAACTGGACATGAGGTATAACAATAGGTACGTCAGTGCAAAGGAATTTCATGTTCTAGGTGCTGTACATGTAGTAAAGTAGTACTGTGTCAGTAAGTTGGCTACTGGTTAGAATACTTAGATAAAATTTTAAATGGGAAGAGCATTTTAGTAATTTTATATAGCTAAAAAATTCAAAGGCAGTGGGATTATTGCAATGTAGCCAAAATGTCCTGGGACCTATGATTATGAGGGACATTACGATTGAAGCAAACTATTTCTTTATACTTAAAGGCTATTAGTAAGTTCGGGCTTCCTCTGTCATCTGTTGTCTTTGCTTATTCGCTTTACTTATTTTCATTAAACATTTAAACTTTAAATTTGCAAGCTTGGACAAGTTCTTATATTGATGTATTGTAATACTTGGAAGAAGATTCTTACAGGTGTTTAGTGTTCATCAATATGCTTTTAATGGGTTTGTGGTAAAGGAAGTCCATTCTATGTCTCAATGTCATTGACCTGCTAACAGGAAATTTTTGAAAGGGGCTGTCTTCTTGATTTAGGCTTGAAGAAAAATATTATGCATTATTCATTCTTTATATTAACATAAAGAAATGCATGGTATTAAACTATGGTTTGTATTTAAGCATATCTGTTTCATTTTTAAGAAGTCAAAGTTTATGCCTTCTTCCCCCCCATGTTCCATATAAGAAAGCCTTAAATTTTTCACCTTTTGATGGCATCCCAAGGAGCCCTTAAGGGGTTCTTTTGTGTAAGGGATTTTTCAATTTTCCTTGGAAATCATGTTTTGCACAAGTTTTAAAATGTTTTCATGGATTCTTGATTCTCCTCAATATTTAGTTACTCTTAAAATTGCTCTCCTGAATAGAACCCAGGATTTTTTTTTTCTACACTCCTTCCTTTTATAATGAACTCAGGCACAATAGATTTTATATTCTTTCTCCTTCAACAAAGCTCAGGCAACTTCTATAATGTATAGACAATTGTAATAACAGAACTATTTGTGGAGAACTTCAACATTGATTTTAATGAGATCTGAATTCAACTAGCAGATCTCCCTCCCTCTCATTCGAACATAATTTTGAGGTTCCTTAATATTTGAGCATGGGTAGATACTTGATTTAGCAGATCATGTGTTTATGACTCTAAGAGACTCTGCTATGCTCACATTTTTCTTTCTATTTCTGGTTGTAATTCTGTTTGGCTGATGAGGAAACAGCAGAAGAAATGATACCAGTCTTATATTTTAATAGAGGGTGATGTTCACCCAAGTAGATGGGGAACTCTTTCCCAAATGCTAGCAATTGAGGTGGGAAAATGAATCCTCTTAATGCACTCCTTTGAGCATTTTATCCTAAATGAAGGACTAGACATCTCATATTACTCTGGTTTCCATCAAAGAGAGTAAATGAAGCAGATACAAATATTCAAGTTTTTGACACATTTTTTCGTTGATAAATTTACTTTCCTCACATACCAAGTACACTTTTACAAGTCACTGGTGCAAAATTAAAACCGAGTTTCATGGTTTTAGACATTTAGTGCTCATCTTAAGGGTTTTAGCAGTACAACAACAACGAAGCCTTATCCCACTAGATGGGGTCAGTTACATGGATAGCACGGCACCGCTGTACTTTATCAATAACTAAATCTTTGGAAAGATTATTAGTTAAAAGATCATACGTAATAACCCTCAAGAATATGGCTGTTTATGGCGTCCCACTAAACCCTGCTTTCACTGAATATATGATTTAGGAAACAATTTTTTCTTCAGAAAGAGACGACCTCTGTATCACATACATGGTCCTGCTACGTCAAAATGCTACCCAACCCTTGTATTCACTGCAAGATCAGAAATTTCTCTTGGCCTTGTTCCTTTTTAAATGTATAGGTTACAAATGATATAGGGCGTTCAAGATAAATGCCAGTTGGGTTTGATTGATAACCCCACCCAAAAAAAAAAACAACAACAAAAACTGCAACTTGTTGGTGGCATTATTGATTCTTAACACATTTGGAGCAGAATGTACTTGGCTGGTAGGTATAATCAATTTAGTGTTCGATGGCTTTTTTTGAAAAAAACTAAACAATGAAGAGTAAAACACCTGGTGCAAGTTTTATTCAAACAGCAATCATCTTCCGAAGTGCTAAGTGCTCACGGATATGCTTATATGTCTGTGATCTCTGGTCTTGGGACATCTTTCAGCATTTTGCTTGGCACAGCCAAAATACTGTCAGTTCATTCTGAAGAGAACATTATTAGTCATTTGGTTTGTTTGAAGCCCAAAAGGAATAGGGACAAATTGCTATGCCTTGCTGCTTGTCTACATTCTTGCTGTTACTTTTGTAATGTTGTGAATGGGAAACAAACCAATATAAATGCATTGCCACTATTATTGCAGGTTCGTATGTGACTCACGAAACAAATCACTTCGTTTATTTCTATTTGGATCAGAAAGCAGTTTTACTATTTAAATCGGGCTAGCTGTGTATTATAAGGGTGGTGACAAGGATGATGATGATGATGGAAGTTTCTTTTGTGATTAAACTGCCTATATTTTAGCTCCTGTTTATGTATGGAATTCTCATTGTCACACTCAGTTTCAGGATATTTTTGTGCTTGTATATCTTCTCATGTAAAACTGGATCCTCATGTCAGGCTTTGAATTTCTAGCTCTCATTTCTAGTGCTCCCCCACTTCTTGTTTATCACCTGCTCTTTCTTTCGTTCAAACCTCTTTTTCGGTGGTGGGTTATTCATATTAATCTATTTGTGTGTCATCCTTGCCAGGGAATTTTTTTTGAATCCACAATATGTTGTTGAGAAGATTTTTTCCCCCTCAAGAGTTAATTTTTGAAAAATTGAAGATCGGTGGACGTCCTTTGCCCGTTCTTTATTGTGCGTTATTTCTATTTTAGCTGGAGCTCCGTTGGAGTGAAGGAGAACAGTGAAATGGAAATGGCAACGGTTAAATTAAGAACTTTATACTTGGGGCTTATTTGGAAGTCAAGTAAGAGTTCAAGTTAAAATTTAGGTTTTACAGAGTAGATTTTAAAAAAAATAAATTTTACAGATTTTAACTTAAAATTTAAGTTTGTGAGAATAATTTTTACGCCCTACGAGATGAAAAGTAAGTAGAAAAGAGGGAAAAGTGAGGGGGAAAAATTTATTATGAGAAATTAAAATTTGGTAAGAAAATGATTTTTTTCAAAATCTAGATGGCAAGCTTAAATTTTATCTCCAGAATAGCTTTTTGAAAAAAATGTGAGTATTTAGACGAAATTTAGGTTTTGAGGCAAAAACCTCCCCATCAAAGAAAGGTGGGTACTAAGATTTGGACAGCTGTAAGGAAACCCAGTGCCTCATAAGATCTGTAACTTTACGTGGTGGGTATTGAATAGAGCTTTAGCTACCAAGGATGCTCTATACAACCGAAAATGCTCGCCACGCCTGGTATGCCCAGTATGTGCGGAAGCTACAGAAACAATTGAACACATCCTACTTCCTTGCCCATGGATCAGATATGCTTGGTTTGGTTGTCAGATGGGAATTTTAATATCTCTTGATAGGATCACAGATACAAGTTACTGGTTAGAGGAACTTTTCCTTAATGTCCAACATGAAGTGAAGTATGGGTCTGCGTATGTTGCTACTATGGAACATTTGCAAAATTAGATGCAAAGTGGTTTTTGAGCAAGTTGCCCCTAACACAATCTCTGTGATTGAACTTCCAACTCATTGTATGTATCTGTATGGGGAAGCAAACTTGGTTGAGAGCCCAACTTTGAACCCACTGGCTATCAAAGCTGTTACTAATTGAAGGAAACCACAACAGACTTTCTACAACAAACTTCCTACTAATGCCTGGAGGGGAAAGTGGGCTAGTGTGTCGTCTTTATGTCCTTTTTGCCACGGGGGAGAGAAGGATATTCTTCATGTTCTTCGTGATTGCCAATATGCTAGGGACTTATGGCTCAGAGTGGTTCACCCTTCGCAGTTATCTTCCTTCTTCTATGCCCCTACGTGATTGGATTATCGTGAATTTGACCAAAAATTTGGGATCGGCCTTTATATCTAACTGGGACATGTTTTGGGAAGTCGCTTGTTGGCTGTTATGGACATAGAGGAACAAGAACATTTTTTTATACGCATTTTGTTAGACCACTTGATCCTTTCATTGCTATCTTTGCTTCTTGGAAGTCCTATGTCCAAAGTAACGACATTTCACGGTTGCGCTTTGATCTTTATGTCAATCAACTACCACGATGGCTACCATCTGAGTCCGGGTGACTTAAAATCAATGTTGACAGAGCTGTCGCTCGATCGTCTCTAAGGGGAAGCTGTAGGGGCATCTTTAGGTAGGGACCACTGTGGTTCCTGGATTATGGGCTTTGCAAAGTCCTTGGGTCAATGTGAACCTCATGTTATTGAGGAATGGTCAATTTACAGAGGCTTTCAGATGGGTTTTGATTGCGGTTCCAAAAAGATAATCTTGGAATCAGATGCAAAATTACTGGTTGGCATGATTAATTCTAGATGCGATATCACTAATATTGGTTTACTTCTTGCAGATATCAGGAAGCTCATCGAGAGGGAGTGGAATGTTTCTATTCAACATGTTCCGAGGGAGTAGAACCATGTGGCTGACGCTCTTGCAGAGGAAACTATTTCTTCTTTCAGAGTTTACTACTCTTGCCCACTCCACCTGCAAGAGTTGTGCTCTAATAATTTTTTGAGTTCATACCCTACATCTTAGTGTTTTTCCTTTTCTTTTGAGCTGCTTAGCTCTCACAGTGTATAAAAAAAAGGGTAGGAACCACAAGAAAATAGTATTAAAATCAATTGTGATGGGTCTTTCTCTAGGCACACAGACTGGGCAGGAATTGGTGTAGTATTCCTTGACTCGAGGCATTTTGCTCCAAGGATGGGCTGAAAAGGTCTATGGTATTTCGCCTTTTCATGTTGAGTTTCTTTATATTCAGAAAACTATATCCTTAGCATCTTACACTGTAAAAAAAAGTCAATTTATAGCAGTTTTAGAAGACGCTACAATGTATTTGCTTTTGTAATGGTTTTTAGTTAAACCGTTACATTTTTACAACTCTTTCAACCAAGTGAAGCTAGAAGAAAATAAAACCGCTACAAATTTGGAGCTACATTGGTGTCAGGTGGCAGGAAATGGTGACAGGAAAAGGTCTATGTTAATTTGTAGTGGTTTTATATAATCAAATCGTTGCAAATTAAAAATGTGAAATGATTTTTTTAAAAAAATTGATTTAAAATTAGTAGCGTTTTTATAATGACTATAAATTCAACAAAACTACTGCAAATACAAATTGCTACAAATACAATAATGTAAATCGTTACAAATTTGAATTTCAAATATTAAAATGCATGATGTAAATATGTGAAGATGACTTTTTTTTAAATATGATTCAAAATTAGAGGCAGATTTATAATAGCTACAAATTCAACAAAATCGCTGCAAATGCAAACCATTGCAAATACCATTACACAAACTATTACAAATTTGAGTTTCAAATTTTAAATTGTGAGGTATAAATATGTAAAAATGTGTTTTTCAAAAAATATGATTTAAAATTAGTAATGGTTCTATAACCGTTATAAATTTAACAAAACAATTGTAAACGCAAACCACTACAAATATTGTTATGTAAACCGCTACTAAGTAGGACAGACATCTTATAAATATTCTCATTCTTCCATTTTATTTTTTTCTCCCCTCTTCATCATCCTTCTTTTCTCTTCTTCATATCAACCTACATATTATTACTTTTTAACGTTTTCTTATTTATTTTTATTATCTTTTTATAATGTTGATGTTATTTTATTTTGATTTTAGGTTTATTGGATATTTAATACATAACATTCTCTATCTATCTCCTCATTGTCAACATTTATCTTCTAATTCAAAATACGACCTAAATAATTCAAAACTTAACATATATTTAATATTAATATTTATACTCTAATATTTAAAAAATTAATAACTAATACAGTCATTGCTCAATTAAATTTAATTAAGAAATTATGAAATTTTAAATATGAAATTATTTTTAAAAAATTATATCTCTAAAAGATAGAACTTTTGGCAAGAGAAATATTTTCAAAAATTTTGTATAACATTTATAGCGGTTCACTAACCACTGCTAAAAGATGCGTCAAAATTTTAAATTTCATTTACTACTGCTTTCAAATTTTACCATCAAAATTTAGTAACGATTAATAAACCGCTACAAATTTAATTAATTTTTTCAATAAATTCAATTTTTTCCTCTAAAAAATAGTTATCAAATCATAATGGTTATGTATAACCGTTATCAAATTGTTTATTATGTTAGATTTTGTAGTGGTGTGGAGAACCGCTATTAATATTGTTAATAGTGATTCAAGCATCTACAAATACAGTAAATTAATCATCATTAAAATCCCTTTTTTTTAGTGTTATTACACCAACCAACGGGTGGGTATTGAATTGAACTGTAAGGAACCGTATTCTGCATAACGTCAGTCTCTACTCTTGGCATCATCATAATGTACTTACTGATATCTTTGATGCGATGACTCACCTCAGTCTAATAGCTTTTCCCCTCTCACTTAGGTAATGAAGCAGTCAATTGTCCGGCTGCACTTGCTTCTGAGGAGATGGGATCTAATGGTCGGATCTTAGAATCTCCACCTACTCTGGCCGCTGTTATTCTTCGTGAGGAAGCACCGTCTGAAGATTCCTTTGTTGACCATAACCCCTCTGTGAATGTGAGGGAGGATATTGGTCAACTTCGTAATGGTTTTAGTTCAGTAGGAAGCTAGCGTTATTGCTTTCATTTGTAGTTCCTGTTACGTATTTCGAACTTGGCTTTGGTCCGCTATCTATGAATGAATCCTTCTTTGCTGGTCCCCCCC
>JANTPZ010013271.1:0-10898 GCA_025593235.1 Vachellia pachyceras
AATGCGAAATATTTAATCATGTCGTGCGGACCACTCCCGCCAAAAGAAAAAACCGTCGAGTCTTGGAGAGATCAGCACGAATTCTCTGCTCCTGCATCGCATAACTAGTAATTGAACAGAGTCATCCATCGCATTAAATAATTGACATTAAATAGGGAGAAATGTTAGATTTAAAGCAAGATAAAGAATGATTATGGACGAGTAAAAGGGTAAAGATCGGAGGAGAAAAGCAGACAAAACTTCTGCAACTCATTATGGGCACCTCCCTAGTACATACCAACACAATTTTTAATTATTTTTCTTTGGGAAGAAATACTCAATGCAAGTGGGTGGTTTCTTCTCCTCTGTACAGTGTTCACCCATCACCGCAAGAGCAGGTTTTAATAATGAATTAATGGAAATCCAATTATTATCCAAAATATTCCTCCTCGGCATTCGATATTATCCACCCAATGGCAAGAGGGCTCCATGGTGGGCCCTCCATGTCTCGGGAGAAATCTGATCAGTTAAAAGAACCTATTTTTATATTATACCAGAACAATTTAATATTATGAAAGTTGGTCTTGCCAGTTATATTTGCATATCCGCGAAGTTATAGCTTCCCACCCAAAGGCGGTCCTCCTCTGTTTTACCTTTCTCTGCAAGTTGATCGACAATAACAGAACATAAAAATAATAATACACTGCGGCTTTCTCAGTTTTGTGTTTTTTTTAAAGTGAAGATTTCTCTTTTCTTTCTTTCTGCAATGGCATCATATCATTGTGTATCTTCATGATCCTCACAAGCCGGGCCATGGCAATTGGTTCAGAGACCCCGGGGCGTCTGTTTCCGTCTACCTGACCTTACTCCGCTCTCTCAGTTAACGAGATCCATGACAACATATATACAGACTTAATCTACGTTTTCCCTGATACCCAATTCCATTTTGACGACTGGGTGAATGAATCTGGTTATTCACTTAGGAATAATGTGTGGCTCACTCAACCCACTTTCGGTTTTCGTCCATTTTACGCCAAGTTTTTTTTTTCCCATACTTAAATGGAATGGTCGGATCCAAACAACGTTAATACAGGTGACTATCATAACAACTATTTGACTCCATCTGATCAAACACTGAAGAGTTCACCCTGCTTTGAATTCGTATCTTTCCCTTGCGCATTTTAAATATGTAGGTGGTGCCCCTTAGCTTCTATACTCAAATGGTAAATCATTGACTGACATAATATCATAATGATCCAACGTCAGTAAATCTGTTCGATTAATTTGTCCCTAAGATGTCAATTTTTGTCTCCGCAGAGTAAATACGAAAGCAAAGAGAGGGTGAGCTGATGAGAGAGAGACCATTAGCGTTAGGTGATTAGCGCGATGGTTTCTAGAGTGGTAGACGAGGGCTAAAATATCTCATGGAAGCTAGGACCACCTCATCATTATGTTGCCCAAGGAAGTTTATGCTTGCCAGATATGAGAAATGAAAGCCAGATAGGATAGCGTCGAAAAATATTACCCTCAAAACCAACAAAGTCAAGCCGATGCATCTAACACCACTCATTCAGTTCTGATTATTAATTATTAATTAATGCTGCGTAATACGTAGGGTCTGCAGTAACCCGAGAACAAAGGATTACCCATATCCATCCATATTTTGCCCACATAGGATTACCCAGTAGCCAGTACCTACACACACGCGCGCATCGATGACACTGACCTCAGTAAGTGTAACGCAGAAGCCATGTGGTTAAGATTCAAAAGTGGCAGGTCGATTCCCTTAATGCTTTGTTGATCTCACTTGATCCTGTTTTGTTAGTCACCAAACCTTACCAGCCAAGTTGCGCCGATTATTTCCTCATTGTTTATAGTACCTTGGTCAGTAAAAATAATAATAAAACGGGAAAAACAACATGAAAAGGAAGTATGTACATCATGCACGATCATGTATGTGGATACGGATATCATTGATTGCGTGTATATAAATATAACGCTCCCCATCCCCGCCTTCACTCGCACACTTAACCTCCCATCATCTTCCTCACTCCCGCAAATGGCTCTGTCAAGGTCGCCGTCGCTGGTAACTGTGTGCACGGTGGTGATACTAGTGGGGGTGGCGGTGCAGGGGAGCGAGGCGGTAGAGCCTCTGGCCTGCGATCCCAGAGACGGCAACACCAAGAATCTGCCTTTTTGTAGGGTGTCGCTGCCCATAGGGGAGAGGGTGAGGGACCTGATCGGGAGGCTGACGCTGGAAGAGAAGGTGAAGTTGCTGGGGGACAATGCGGCTTCGATTCCACGGCTTGGGATGAAAGGCTACGAGTGGTGGTCGGAGGCGCTTCACGGGGTCTCTAGTGTGGGTCCCGGAACAAGGTTTGCTCCTCCGTTCCCTGCCGCCACCAGCTTCCCTCAGGTCATAACAACTGCTGCTTCTTTCAATGCCTCCTTGTGGGAGGCCATCGGACGGGTCAGTTGTTTCTTATCCATATTTTTTTGGGGTTATGCACTGCATCTTACACTTGATGATTTGCAAACAGCAATTGTGTCAGCTTGTAGTAGTTTCTTTTTGTTAAGTTGTGCTTAGTAATTCGTAATCAACAGGAATTTTAGTTCTTTTTTTTGGGTTTTGCTTTTACTGAACCTGGATGAAACGGTTTAAAAATGGGGAACTGTGGGCGCTCTCATTTCTGATTCTTTATCTCTGGCTCTGCTTTTCCACTTAAGCGTAGCTGAGTAAGTGTAGAGTAAAGGCCCAGCATATATTTCAAAAAATAAAGGCCTTTCAATGAAACATGGCTGTCCTCTGAAAAAAATGGTTAAACCATTCTTTATTCCCAACTTTTAGACTAAATACAAAACAAGCAAAGCGAATGAGGGGAAAACGAAGGCACACTGCGATTACAAGATGGTTGTTTGTCTCTATCTGATGATTTGCCTCATTAGTCATTTCTTTTTTATATAGCACCATTCTGAGTGGTCCGCTCTGGTCATTTTCACGAGACTTCTTTTCAAATCACTGTATTTCTTACGTTAATTGCTTTTTTGTGCTCAGTAAACCTATGAGCATTTAATCATTGGAGGGAGAGAGAATGAGAGAGGGTCCAATAATTTTTAAGACGGTTTTGAAAAAAATAATAGAAATTAGTGACAAATAATTAAATTAACTTGATTATTCAATTATCAGCATATTTTAAGAGGATATGGGTGGTGCATTATTTTGAATGTCGCAACTTTTGGGCCATTAAAAAAAAGAAAAGGGCATGGGGAGCTGGTGAGTAGGAGAGGGAGGGATCATTCCGAAGCAGAGGCAATGCATAGCCGCCTTTAATGGCCAGGCTGCGTCACATTGATTGGCCTCTTTCCCTAAGCAACTTGCACATCCTGCGGGTCACTGACTCAGTCACAATTTAGGAGTCTTTACAGCTCTCACGCCAATCACTGACCACCATCATATCTCATCCGTATGATTAAACAAATTAGATTAAAAAAAACAGTTTTATATGCTATATTCATCATATTTATATAAATAAATTTAGATGAATTATAAAATGGTACATATAAATATTTTATAATATAAATTATAATTAAAGAATTTATTTAGCTAGTTTTAAATGTCATGGAAAAACGTCGTATTCAATGGTCAGAGAATAATTTAATAATTAATATTGATACTAAATTTTAAACAGAACCTAACATATTGTTGATGGCAGGCTGTGTCGGATGAAGCAAGGGCCATGTATAACGGTGGATTGGCTGGGCTCACCTACTGGAGCCCAAACGTGAACATCTTCAGGGACCCACGCTGGGGCCGTGGACAGGAGACTCCCGGCGAAGACCCCGTCCTGGCCGGTGCCTACGCCGCCAGCTACGTCAAGGGCCTCCAGGGAAACGACGGTGGCCGGTTGAAGGTCGCCGCCTGCTGTAAGCACTTCACGGCTTATGACCTCGACAATTGGAACGGCGTGGATCGCTACCATTTCAATGCACAGGTACCCGCATCTGCCCCTTTTTCCTTCGTAGTTCTATAGTTAGGAAAAAATGCATGCAGGCTTCTGATTGCTCAAACACTGGGACTGCAAGTTTGAATCAAAATGTGATCATGGGAATCTTAGGATATGTGATCGCTTGGGCTTGTTGGTATGTTGCCATCATCAGAGTTGGTACTGGTTGTGATGCACTGTCCGTCTGATACATGACTACTTTAATAGGCTCGGCATTTTCTTTTCATTTACCACTCCATCCAAGTGGGTTTGGGATTCATATATTAGCTTGAAAGGGTAGGGAGAGTTTACAGCGAACAGAGGAAAAGATGTGTTAATGCAGTGTGTGAGGATGGATGGATGATATGATGGTGTTGGGGGTGTGGGATGCTTTACGTTGGGGGCTTTAATGAAAGCAAAAGGGAGAGCTGACGAGAAGAGTGAAATGATGGGTGCAGGTGAGCAAGCAGGACATAGAGGATACGTTCGACGTCCCATTCAGAATGTGTGTCAAAGATGGGAAAGTGGCCAGCGTCATGTGCTCTTACAATCAAGTCAATGGCGTCCCCACCTGCGCCGATCCCAACCTCCTCAAGAGAACTGTTCGCGCCCAATGGCGTCTCGATGGGTACCCCAACCTAACCAACCCTTCCCTCTCTTCTCAACATTCAGTTTCACTTTGACAATTGTTGTTCCTTTGCTACTGCATATTATGTACAGCTACATCGTATCAGACTGCGACTCCGTTGGTGTGCTCTACGCTAGCCAGCACTACGCTTCCTCACCCGAAAAAGCCGCCGCCGCGGCCATCAAAGCAGGCTAGTTAACCATCCCTTCCTATTCCATCTCACACTAAATTAAAACGAGAGAATTGAATGCTTAAAGAATGGGACTCTGTTTCAGGGCTGGATCTGGACTGTGGGCGTTTCCTGGGACTGCACACCCAAGATGCAGTGACGAAAGGGTTGTTGAGCCAAGCGGACGTGGATGGTGCTCTGCTGAACACCCTCACTGTCCAAATGAGGCTAGGCATGTTCGACGGAGAGCCCT
This sequence comes from Vachellia pachyceras, assembly GCA_025593235.1. Lineage (NCBI taxonomy): Eukaryota > Viridiplantae > Streptophyta > Magnoliopsida > Fabales > Fabaceae > Vachellia > Vachellia pachyceras. The sequence goes on from JANTPZ010013271.1 coordinate 5,013, forward strand.
CCGCTCAGCCTTATGGGAAGCTGGGCCCCGCAGATGTGTGCTCCAAGGCCAACCAAGACCTCGCCCATGAAGCTGCCGTCCAAGGAATCGTTCTCCTCAAGAACTCCGGCCCTTCCTTGCCCCTCTCTCCGCGACGTCACCGCACTGTTGCCGTCATTGGCCCTAATTCTGATGCCTCTGTTACCATGATCGGTAACTACGCCGGTTAGCACAACTAACTCTGTACGCTTTTTTCCGTTACCCCGAACGATAAGCCAACACTAACTTGCAAATATATCGGTATCAAACTGTCAATTGTCATCAGGTGTTCCCTGTGGATACACTACTCCTTTACAAGGAATAGGGAGATACGCCAAGGCCATTCACCAAGTGGGCTGCGCAAATGTGGCTTGCGCCGATGACAAACTATTCGGAGCGGCCTTAGAGGCGTCCCGTCATGCTGATGCCACGGTTCTTGTAATGGGCCTGGACCAGTCTCTTGAGGCCGAAAGCAGAGACAGGCCTAGTCTGCTCATGCCTGGGCGCCAACAGGATCTTATCACCCAGGTAGCGGCTGCCTCCAAGGGCCCAACTATTTTGGTCCTCATGTCTGGTGGGCCTCTTGACATAACATTCGCAAAGCAGAATCCGCGAGTTGCGGGCATCTTGTGGGCGGGTTATCCAGGCCAAGCGGGCGGAGCCGCCATCGCAGATATCTTGTTCGGAGACGCCAACCCAGGTTAGCTTCAAGTGTTTGCCTGATTCCCTACTTTTTAAACCATCTATATGGCCGAATGCTTGAGCTAAAGATGAAATGCGTAATTGCAGGAGGGAAGCTGCCGGTGACATGGTATCCGCAAGGGTATCTCACAAACTTGGCAATGACAGATATGAGATTGCGAGCTAGCCAACCCACAGGGTACCCGGGAAGAACCTACCGGTTCTACAAGGGTCCGGTGGTGTACCCGTTCGGGCACGGATTAGGCTACAGCCAGTTCGTGCACACGCTGGCAAGTGCGCCGACGTTGGTGTCGGTTCCGGTGGACGGGCATCGCAAGGTGAACACGACGGACATTTCAAACAAGGCAATCAGGGTGACGCATGCGAGATGTGGGAAGCTGTCCATGACCCTTCACGTAGATGTTAAGAATATGGGCTCCAAGGACGGCACCCACACCCTGCTAGTGTTCTCGGCCCCACCCTCCGGCCGTCACTGGGCCCCGCACAAACAATTGGTGGCTTTCCAGAAGGTACATGTCCCCGCCAAGGCTCAGCAACGAGTCCGAATCAACATTCACGTTTGCAAATTGCTTAGCGTTGTTGACGAGTCTGGAATTAGAAGGATTCCATTGGGCCAACACAGCCTTCACGTTGGGGATCTCAGACACTCCGTGTCGCTTCAAGCTCAATCCCTTGGGATCATCAAGACCTGATGATTAGTGTGATTCCCCAGTATTTTCACTGTTAGTACTATGAAATAATAGTAGCAGGGCAGGTAACTTTCAAGAATGGGCATTTAATAGGCGATTCCGGTTCTGAGGAACCCTCAGTTCAAAGCGCAAGCTGCGTGGATATGGCATCCGAGATAACAGGATCGATTGATGCATTAGGAGGAGAGATCAGGGAAATTCACTCTTCTCATCTTTAAATTTCTGCTTAATTAGTTTACGATTCTTTTGCGTACATTATAAATACGAGAAAGTAATCGCAATCCCTTCACCAGTGTGTCTCTTTCCCGATTCCAGTAATAAACTAACGAGAATGGATGCCTCGCATTCCCAACCTGCACGTGTGAATCTCCCAGATCAATTGGAACAGCGTATCAAGAAGATTAATTTGCTCACATGCGGCGGCCTTGGTCTTGTTGTTGTTGGGCCTAAATAGTGGGCCAGTCAATTCGCATGCACCGGCCCTTTTCCCGGACCACAACTCATCGAATGAAGGCTAAAAACAAACAGATGGTAACACCTAAGCTGTTTCTGCATCAAAACAGTAAGATGGGAACAAGATTATTAAAATAAATGCGATAAGTACATGTTTTTTTTATAAAGGAAGAGAGCACAAAGGTCAAATAAAAAACAAAAAAGCTACATTAAGGGGGAATCTAATCCCAACATGTCTTCCACGCACAGCTCCTTCAAGTGAGGAGGACATAACCAGTAAATCCCTGATGAAGATATTCCTTCCTTGGCAAGGGCGTCAGCGAGCTTGTTTTGTTCCCTTGGGATGGAGATAAGAGACAGAGTCCAATCGCTTCTCATCATATCCTTAATAGCAGAAATAAGCATTCCTACATCCACGTTACTATCTTCAGCATGAATCATTTCCACCAGCATATGCGCATCAGATTCGATAATCAGTTTCTTAAATCCCTTCTCATGTGCCAGCTGCAGACCTCTGTACAATGCCCATGCCTCAGCAATATGAGGCTGGCACTGACCTATAGCTCTTCTAAATCCCATGATCCAATTACCCGTGTGGTCTCTAAATACTCCCCCACAGCCAACATTCAGAGATGATCCTGACACAGCTCCATCTACATTAAGCTTGATCCACCCATATTCAGGAGGTTTCCACCTTATATTCCCAGAATAACACAGATCAGTGGAAATATCTAATATCTCATTGTGCTGTACATAAAGTTTCCAAGACACCTTAACAGCATTAAAGGATTCTATAATTTTCCCGGTAGATCCCGAAAGGGTCGTCCACAATGCCACCATCCACCCACTCACCCACGAGTATGACTTTTGGTGCATTCTGACTTTCTGCCATCTCAGCAACGTATAATGCCCAATAATACCCTATTGGTCAAACATGCGGATCCAATCTGTTTGACATGGCTATGTAATCTTAAAGCAAAATCAGACCCTCTCATTGAGATGAACTGTCAACAAATCGATTTTAATTTGTTCCATACAAGGAGGCTATTCACACATACCAAACATTACATGTGATGCAAGCAATAGATACTGCTGAGATCTAATCTGAAATCTTCGACCTTTATTAAATAGATGTGGAGCTGAGTCTGTATGCGTGAACACTCCCCATGAGCCAGATTTTCACTGGCGTGGACATTCTTGCATTTGTGAGTTATGGACTCGTGGCCCTCTGTTTTGCTGCATAATGGAGGGAACACCATCATAGTGTTGCCGCCAGGGATGATACAACTTGATATGTATTTTAATCCTACGCAGAACTACTAGTGTGATCAATCTGAAGCCTCTAAATGGGCCAGGAGGAGTGGTTCTTTATCGCTGCATGCTCAGAATTTAAAAACATGTATGGAGCAAAATCGTTTTTTATTCCTGTGGGCTACGCTTTGGCAATTTTCCCCCCAGCTTGCATGTATATACGTGAAATGTGAAATGAGAGAAGCTAGAAATAATAGATAGGGAAAGCAGAATGATGAATGGGGCATGTGAGGAAATAATTTGGTTGAAATAAATATTTGGAGGGATGCTTACGAAGGATTTAGGTCAAGGGTTGGCCTCCAGATGGATAGGTGGAGAGGGCAGGCAATGATGAATCATGTGACATGTGACTCAACCAACCTATAACATTGAAGCTGCCATGTGCTTCGCCAACAATATCACACCCCATCCTCTTCCACATTATTAATTCACACATCATCAACTGCAAATAACTAATTCAATTCATGCAGGCCTACCCGTCAGAGACCTATAATTGTGAATATTCAATTCCCAAATAACTAATTATGCTCAACAAAAAATGAAGCCTACTTTATGTTTTTGTGCGTAATGTAACAGGGAAGCAATGAAATGCACATACAGATTATTCTAATTTCCCCCTTGGATCGGGAAAATATTCTCATGTGAAGCAAAGTGCAAAGTGGATGAATAGTGGGTCAGAATGTTCAGTTAAATACATATTAAGCCAAAAAATGATGCTTTGCTTTCAATTCAAGTTTCTCTTTTGAGCTCAGTTCGGGTGTGGGGGGATTTGGGGGAATATCTTTCCCATAAACAAAGGGAATAATCAGAGCATGGAGCTGGGCAAACTGAGGGGAAAAGGCCTTTTCTTTTCCCATCCCACCGATATTCTAGGCTTGAAACTTTAGCAAAGGCTGACTTATCGGGATGGGCTCAATAAAACTAACTAATCCCTCACCCGATAAATAAACATATAATAAAGAAAAACTGTGAGATCTGTTTGAGCTGTTCACGGGACACGAGCCTCTGAAGCCTACTTCCTATCACCTCCTTATCCATTCCAACCAGATTGTACTGCAACATTCATTGCCTATGAATGAAATTAATATAATCTCTTGTGAATTTTATACTGCGATATGAAAATGCAGTAAATTAATGGGACACCCTTGTGCCCTTTCCTCCGTGGGATCCGTCAGAGTGCTGACTTTTGATAGTTCAGCTTCATGATCAGTCCGTATGAAGGAAAAAGTGCACTTAATAATTTGAATGTCCTACTCACAAGATAAGCATCAGGGTAAAAATGAATGAGACTTATAAATAAAAAGGTACAGTTCTTAAATGGGTGGCTCTTATATCGGTGCAGGAATATGATCGTGAGTGATGACGATGATGATGTGAGGGTAGAAAGAAGAGAGGAGGTAAATTATTTATGTGGAGTGGTCCAGAATGTTAGAGTACTCTTACGTGGGAAAGAGATGAATCATTGGAGAGGGGAGGACGAGGTGTATGGAATTGTCTGTCATCGTATTCATTTTCTATTTGGATAAGCCATGTAATAATTGGTACTTTTTATTTGAAACCAACCCATCATTCATTCGGTTCTGTGTGCTATGGTTTACATGTTTCATATATGTTTCCAATTGATGCCGTATTAGGCCAAGTCGTTGCCTTTACCTTTCTTTGTTGTTGAGAGCCCCTTTCAGACTTTAGCTCACCGCTTTTTCCATCTCTTGTTTTCCCCTTAATTCTTCTAAAATATCTAAACTTCATTTGCTGTCCTGTTGTTTTCACTCAATTCATTTTACTTTCAATGGTATTTCCATGTATGTGCTTTATGTTTTGAAAAAAATAATTCACATGTCTATATATAAGAAAGCAATTAATCTATTTTACTACCGTATCATCTCAGACTTGGATGTCTTGCATATATATGAAACAAAGACTTGATTATGCGTTATCTATGCGTTATCCGCCAACAGAATAACGAGGTTTCTTTCCTTAATCCATTTTTCTTTCTGTCTAATGATGCAACACGAGACCCACTAAACTGATCCAATAATTTAATTTGTCTGACTTCTCTGTGATCAAATATAATTTGCCTATGCCGTGCCAATGTCAGGCTGCAGAATAACGCAACTGGTGGTTGACCCCTCCCCCATGAGTCACCTCCAAATTTTGAGTTTGGGATCATCAGGCTTTATGTTTTTGATATACACATGAAACAGATCGAAGTCTGAAAAAGGAGCGCTTAATTAACTGGCGGTTCAGAGAATGACTTGGCAGAAAACGCATCATTGTGATTAAAAAAATGCACAGAAATAATAATACATCATCATCATTATGAAACATAGATGACCTCAATCCCAAAGCCTGTGGCATGTCTCAAAATTTGAATTTCAAATCCGGTGATGAGCTTTACAAGATCTATCTTTCTATCAAAATGGTTCAAGCCATATTAGTAAGATTTACCTCAAAGCTATTTACTTTTAATCCATCTTCTAGTTAACATGGGACTAAATGTATTCTGATACTGCATTATCATTGGAAAACTATTTGGAGCTGATAAGGAGAAGGCAGATGAATGGGCAGTGATGTGAAGGAGTTGGAGTTGGTTGGCCATTTGAGGCAAACAAGAGAGAAGCGATATGTATGTATTTGAGTATTAGCTTAGCTTGCAAAGCCAAAAGGTGCACATGGCTCAACATCCCCACGTGAAACTTCATCCACAAACACA
>JANTPZ010013278.1:0-11030 GCA_025593235.1 Vachellia pachyceras
ACGTGCATCACATCTACTCTACCTCTAATTATAATCATTTCAAATATTATCTTTTCGTATATGACCACATCCATCTCAACGCTCTTACACTAACCCTTCCAATTCCTAATCCAAAAACACCATCAAGGAGCAACAAAGCACCTTCCAACTTAAAAGAGGGGGGTGTTTCAAACCATTGTCATTCCGAAAGATACTGGAGTATTTTAGTTGAAACTTGATATACAACAGGCTCTCCAAAAGAAAATTTTCCAAACATTTGAGAGTATCTCTTTTGATTCACTTGAGGAACCTTTGACAGAATATCCCTTTTGAATCACTAGTGGCTAGATTTAGTGGTGGGGGAGGGGTAAAAGTAGAGGCCTAGGGTTCAAAACCTCCTAATATAACAACAACAACAAAACAATAAACAGACAAAGAAAAAGAAAAGAAAAGGAAAGCGGTTTTTTTGACACACTAGCCCTTTTATTGTTTTCTTAGTTATGGAATTGATTCAAGACTCCAATTAAAACATGTTCAGAAAATGACAAGGTAATGAAATCATTTGCTAAAACAGGCCCTGAGGAGAATTTTCAGATTTACAAAAATTGAATATCTCGCATTCATGCATTTAGAGAAAGAGTAACAGAGAAGAATGTGGTTATGTACGGGGTACACATCTCATCATTACACTCATCAACTCTTTCCTCTGTATCTATGAATGCAAAATATTTTACTTTTCTAAATCTAAGGGATCCAGATTTAAACTAGTACTGAACTGTGGAAGAAATAGGTGGCATAACATTACACTTGCGTTAACCATTAACAGTGTAAAATTTAAAGGTCATACGTATCACCAAAGGACGATTAAAACAAGTTGGGATAAAGAACTCGTTAATGAAATCATTTGCCAATACAGTGGGAGTAAAATTTGCATGAATTGGATCTCTTGCATTCAAGAATTCAAGCATTTTGAGAAAGGGTAACCCAGAAGAATTTGGCTATGGAAGGGATCTCATCCATTATTTTCTCTACATCCCTCTCCAAATGCACTGTGTGTGTGTGTGTGGTGGTAATAACAAAAATGAGGGAGTAAAATCAAACTCCTAATATTTAATCATCAAGGCTCCAGTACCATTTGAACCGGAAAGCTTTTTGCGGTGAAGGCTTAGGAATAGTTTTATAAATATATCTAACTATATCACAAAGCTTGGACATTTTAAGAAGTTGGAATGGCAGTAGTTCCAAAAAAAGATAATAAAAACATGAATAAATAAGTAAAAGCTCTTTATCTTACTTGAAACCCCAGCTTACAGATCCATTAGGATCTGGAATTCCATTGGCATCAGTCTTTTGATACTCTGAACTCCAATTTTCTTTAAATGTCTCCAAACTAAGTCCCGTAATTCCCTCTATAACAAATGCAAGAGAAAATGTGGGATAAATAATAAGAATCGGAAACATTCCATCACATAGATGTCAGTATAGGCAGCCTAAATCAAAATGAGAACCTCAATATTCAATAAAAAGGACAATATTATAAAAAATATATCACACTCATGCAACAATGGAAAAAGTTGCACTTCATCAAATCAAAACTACAGCAAAAATTATAGAAGATAGTTTTAACAAAAATAATGGAATACAATTCACCTCCTAAGCTATATGCACAGTAGTTTTAAAACAAAAGAAGCCTTACTCCTTTAAGAATACTTTCTCCACATTGACTTAAAAGTTTGGTACTTTGATTTAACAATCAAGCATGGCAGAAAAACTTGGTTCCATACAGAGTTCATATCATTCTCTATTTGAGGGGTAACGGCAGCACAGGCAAAGTTACAGTGGCTGCATGGCCAAAACTTCCTTCCCTACTTCTGACCTTTTCAATTGTTGCAATGCACCTCCATTGAATAAATTTATTCTTTACCCTTTGTTTGGATGGAGAGAAAATTAGGGAGGAAAAAAAATGAAGGATGTTAGGGGAAACATAAGTTTCCCCTGTTTGGACGAGGGAGAAAAAGCAGAGCTCATTTCCCCCAAACTTTCTCTGCACAGATGAAAAAAAAAAGAGAAGAAAATGCATATTCCCTCTCTGCCCTCGTGATCCAACTCAAGCTCTAGCAGTAGAGCTTCTTGTCCTCTGTAGTCATCTCTCCAAGCTTTTCTTTGTTGCTCCATGGTTTCTCCTATTCTACTATTTTGCAAGCAAAAGGGTATAATTGAACCCCACAGAGCAATTGTTATTGGATGCATAACGAGCAATGTCCCTGTATTCGTTCAGAGACTTGGTACTGAAACTTTCATCACTGTCAGCGTTGGGAAGGCCTTTAAGGTTTCTAACCATGCAAAGCTCAATTCGGTTCTCATTGGTCCTCAACAACACATAAAGGGTTAAATAGATACCTCTTTACATGCTATAACTTTTTCTAAATTATTTGATTGATCTTAAAATATAATAACATAATAATATATTTTTACCAAATAATTTGATTTTAAATTATTTGATGAAGTTGAAATTAATATGGTTTTACATTGTGGTTTTTGATTTAATTCTAATCATGAATATATTGTGACTACGGGGTAAGGGTACTTTAGTTATTCATATGTTTGCTCATTTTCTTGTCTCCTAGTTTTCTCTCATCTCTTCAAGCGAGAGAGGTGATCACAATTTCTGTCCAATTTTTTCTTCTCTCCATTTTCCCTCCTTTTATTTGTCCTCCCAACTTTTCTTCCCATCCAAACAGAGGGTTAGAGTGGTTTCCTAGTTATTAATTGCTAATGGCTAGTGCTATAGTTCATGACACCACTAAGGAGACATTCCCCTCTATGACAAGAAGTTCAAATGCACATTGGGCTACAAAAACAATTATTGAGCCATATCTCTGCCTGAGGGGTAAAAGCAGCACAAGCAAAATTACAACAGTAGGCGCATGGACAAAATTTGTAAGCATAAAATCATTTACAAGTACTTGATGTTAGCTTTGTGAATGACTACTATGACATTAGGGCTTCATTATATTTTATGCGGGCGAGTTAATTCTTCTACACATAGCATTATTTGCTACACAAGTTTTTCAAGATTGTAACTACATTTTCATGTAGCCTCTGCAACACTACAAAACCTTAGTACAACAAATCCAATGCAGAATAAGTTATAACTCTGTACTTGTAATGAGATCCAGGTGATACAATAGCATCAACTAATAAACAATTTATGATGTCACAAAATATGGCGTAACATATCTTGTCCTTAAAAATAGAGTAAAGTCGAGCAATTTGGAGAATGTGATGGTGATTAAGGTAGTATGGGGTGTCTAAATCCCACATTGAAAACCTGTTTGCTATCCTAGAAGGATTGGAATGTCTCATATAAAAAAGAAAGGGAATAAGCTTAAACTATGTTTGGCATGCTGGAAAAAATTAATGGAGTGGTTATAAACTTCGCTATGTATGTTTTAGGTACTGAAGGGGTACTTTCTCCAACGTTAAAACTAGCACTTTTTGGAGAGGGTTCCAGACCACACTTATCATGCTGATTATGGAGCATGAACCAAAGTAAACCTTCTTGATGAAAAAATGGTTATATCCTTGCCATAAAGGAAGTTGGACAATGGGGCAACAGCAGGAGGCATATGCTCACTATACAAGAAACAATAAAATAATAGAGAAAAGAAGAACCTCCTCTCGTGTTCAAGAAACTAGAGACTCTCTGCCAAGCCAATTGATCATTCACATTCCTCTCAATCCCATTCTGCGGCTGATACTATCCAAAACACACTCCCTCCACATCCTCACGCACCATTTAACACAGTGAGTTAAAATGGAATATTCTATATGTTGCCCCTCCTGCATCTAATTATCTACATTTGGCTCTTCATTCCTTTAGGTTCAATGACACCAGGTTCATCAGAATGCAAATAATAAAATTACTCTACATGTTCTCCAGGTGCAGTGTTAAGTGATGTAAAATCATGAATACCATAAATAATCAAAAATTATAAAAAACACACATTAAAAATAGCTTCAGTATCAAAGAGGGAGGCAATAGAAACAAAAGTCAGTCCAATCCAGTGAAGAACGCACCTGCGGGCTTATCCTTTCTTGCCAAGAAAATCCCCATGAATATGCAGCACAGCGAGAACAAAACAGGTATAAGAAAAGCAGGTGCAACCCGATTAATTATCTTTACACCTCCAAATACAATAAAGCATAATATAATGGTCACAACAATTCCATAAATTTGCATATCATGAGAACTAATAACGTGTATTGGCTCTGCAACGGCAGTACCATTAACTTGTGTGATAGTCTCTGCAAATGTAACACAAAGAAATTGTGAGTTTAAAGTGCATGGTACAATTCTTAGCTTGGAACAATTTACTATCATATTAATGATACCAATGATGCTCTACAATGAATTATATCATCACTTAATGCTAAGCAAATCAAGCATTGGAGAATGTACAATGTACATGAAGAAACAATACATTTAAGTCCCCAAAGTAGAGTAAACACCACGAAAATTTGATGATGTTTATGGATGTCTTGTTCGACAAAATTTCATAGAGATGACTCATTTACCTTGTACGATTTCCTTTTTTACTACTCATTTTCATAATTATCACAGTTTATTTAAAATCGATATTTACACCAAAACAATCACAGAAACAGAAAAATCTCAACAGACTTAAATTAAGGGGAACTAAGCACAAAATAACTATAGAAAAAGGTGGATCTCTCTCTTTAACAGATAGATGCTAATACTCTTCCTGAAGTGTGTGCCAAGTTTTATACAAAGAATAGTATGATTTAAATAATAATACCTCATGGCTCATGAATGTCACAGCTAGAAAAACAGACTTGAATTAAAAGTACTAAATCATGGGGATATAGAACTTTTAGCCCCAATAATTTCACTCAATTCTTAATTCGATCCTCACAGTTTCAATAATTTATAATTTAGTCCTTGTTATTATACTTTTGCTAATGGTTTACCATGTGAGTTAATTTTACTTTATTACCTATACTATTTCTAGTAAATCATACATAAGTATCAAGATAATATATAATTATGTCAACAAAACTTAATAAACCACTAGCAAAATGTTAACAAGAGGGACTAAATTAAAATTTTGTGAACTGCAAGGATTCAATTACAAACTTTTACAATACAGGGACCAAAATGAAATTTGAATAAAGTTAATAAAACTAGAAGTATAATTTTCCCTAGATAAAATGAAATAGAACCACATCATTCCAAATCAAACCAAATTCTGCAATTACCTCCAAAAATTCCAGCTCCAGGCACTGCTTTCAAAAATGTTTCTACAGCTCCCAACACATAACTAGAACCATAATAAAACAAACAATTAGGAAAGCCTTCATTCCGGTCTTCATCATTAATCTTAAGACACTTAGTAGACATGTCAAAGAAAGGGGAAAATCTCATAGTTCACACTTACAGGGCTCCAGCAACTGCATTCCCCAGAAAGAAACAAAGACCGATGCTAACTCCAACTTCTGGACCCAGGGCACGACCTATGAGATAGTATGGTCCCCCACCCTGCAAAAGTGCAAATATGAGGACCAAAAAATTATTTCCACCAATGAACAATGTAAACAGCCTCAAATTCTAGCAGCTGTCTCAACATAAATTGCTACTTTATCACAAAACTTTCATTCATAAAAATTTATAGCTGTTCTAAAAATATCCATTCTAGTTGATAGAAAATGTTCTTGACAACAGCAATAATAAGCCTTATCCCACTAGGTGGAGTCGGCTATATAGATTGCACGACCCTATGGTGCTTTATGAACAATCAAATCTTTGGAAGAAAATGTTCTTGCCAGTTTAACGAAAAAACTGCAAAAGGAACCCTTTTAACTTGAAATATGCTTAAAAAATTTTATGAAGAAAGAACACATTATTTCCCAGCCAAGATGAAAGTAACTACAATAGCAAGTTTGTGGACAGAGCCAGACATGATAGCAACTGCTTTTTCATACTAATCACAAATTTTGCGTTTAAAAACATAAAAGTGATACTGAGTTTAAAATAGTCCTCTATGATAACAAATAAATAACATATTCTATAAAGTGTAACCATTTGTGTTGAAACAATGGCTCAAGCTAGTGGTCAAATCAAAGAAACATAAGTTTAATTCAGTTACAGCATATACCTTCATGGCACCATTGGTTGCAATAGCACTTAGTGATATTGAGGTGAGAAAAGTACAGGAGCCACATAAAGTAACAAGCAACAATGCCTCTGCTATGCCAGCCATACCAACAATCCTACAATTAGGATGTTCATGGAAAAGAAAACATCTAAATTATGGTTAGTTTGATGATAACAATGTTATTCAATTTTATAAAAGTCACAAAAGCTAAAAAATACAGGGTCTACTAAACATGCACTGTTAAATAAATAAATCATAAATACTAAATCTACCACAAGTACAAATATGTGGGCCATATTTTACACAAGATTTTTCGATGCTTAATCAAAAGAAAAAAAACTAAATCACCATCTGAGTAGTGTTATAAATGTAAAATTACAGTTCTCATAATTTGAATAGGATCTGTTTGCAAATCAGATAAAGAAATTAACTTATGGTCCCGCTCACTTAAACCCACAAGGAAGACGAGAAAAATCTAACCCAGGATAAGTTGAGAAATGAGATGATAGATTTCTAATATAGTGTAAGAGTGAACTGTTCAAGAGATATATGTCACAATGCTTAAACATAGCAAGACAATCACTAATTAAAATTAGCATTCGCTGTTCACTCTTGTTTAAATAGATATATCATAGGTGTAAACTTGTAATCCGCTCACAATACAATTCTCTACATAGGAGTTTCAGACATAAGGGAAAAAAATTATTTTTCATGGAAATTACTTTCCAAAATAATACTAGTATTTATTCAACTTTCAAGCTAACAGCTCAGTCGTGTCATGAGCCTCTGCAAGTCTACAATTTAGTTGAGGGATTGGCAGATTATGCGCATGTTGACTTTGGCAAAACAAAGAATTCCACAAAAGAAATATCTCAAAACATTGTTACTCACTTTCCCCTTTGATATCTGGTTACAATTAGGCTAAAGTTTCTGCAATTATGCTATAGCCAATTCCACAACACATCATCAAACAGAGAGTAATTCCAGGGACCTAACTATAATGATTAACAATTTATCCAGAGATTTAGTTGTTGATAGAGCATAAAGGCATCGTGCAATCCATGTAACAAAATAACTAATCTCTATGATCTACGAAAAAAATGGAATTCCTTTTTCATAATGCAACAGCATTATTCTAAGAGAAAACTTGTGTTTTTTATAGAAAAATTACTAGAGGAATTAACCCTGAAAGGGTAAGAATTAAAGCAATATACAAGTTACCAAGAGAACCGAATATAATAGATAACTCCCAATATGCTTTGCAGGCATGGAATGAATACACCCATCATTGTTCCCAGCTGGGGACCTGCAGGCTGCATGATAATTATGAGTGGTCAGAAAAAAAAAGGAAATAAAGCAATATCTGCAAATAGTATGAAATTCAACTCAAACAGTAATTTTTCATTTTAAGTGACAAATCCAAAACAGTATTGAATCTTGAAGCAACGAGTATGATGATTTACACTTAGATAAATCCACTTATTCTTCCACACAACTTTAATCATGTTCACATAAGGGGGAAAAGGTTCCAATTTCTATTAGCACTTTCTACGTCTAGGAAGGAGACCCTAATCTTTCTACAGATAAACCTATTAATCAATTAAATAAGCAAAAAGTATACTGAAGGGACCATTATTCAAGAATGAGATTTTAAAATATTTCAAAAGGTATACATTCATCACAAGTCACAACAATCACCCAAGAAAATTAAATCATATAAATTCCTGCTTCTAAAATTCTTGTTCAGTAAATCCATCACATAAGAAGACATATGATGCAAATTATAACACATGAGCATGAACCATATTTGAATTATGGTATCAATATCAAATGAAACAAACAAAATACAATTGAAAATAAGGAAGTGTCTTCAGAAATTAGCATACCCTTGGCTGCCCTACTGTGATGGAAATATTCTCACCATCTCTAGGACTAGATGGCTGTTGAAGCTGCTCTCCAGTCATACTGGATCAAGAGAAGATTAGTCAACTAAAGGGGTTAATAAGTTAAATTTCACGAACCAAATAAAAGTTCACAAACTCAAATAAATAGTAAATTTCCCTTTAGAAACAGAAAAGATGTTAATAATTGCAAGATTAACAGAACAAAAGCCAGCGAATGCAGCATTTGAGTAGAGTGCACTGATAACAGCAGTTTGAAATGGGAAAAGAAACAACAACTTGTTTGAGAACGAGTTGTATGCAGTAACAAAGAGACTGAATACCTTTTGAGCCCAAGAATGTTGACAAGAGAATCAAAACCAAACAATTCCAATTTGGATTCCCCCTGCATTCCATTAGCCTGAGCATGATGAGGAGAGTTCCCTTCTTTCGCATCAGAACCCACATTTGCACTCGCATTTACATTACTGTTTCTAGAACAACATAGCATCAATCAAGCTTGGCATTCTCAGCCTATACAAATTCAATGTAAGGAAGTGGCAATTTTAATTCTTGACAAAACCCAATCGCATTCGTATTATTTGCCCCACATCAACTAACTAAGCCGACAACCTTTGAGGATGACAATTTCACATTATCCAGTGATTGACAAACAGTGCTGAAGAAAACAAAAATGTAAATCCATGTGCAGTTATGGATATCATAAAAAGATAAACTCTGATTATAAGATGCCAAGGTGCTAAAACCAATTCCATATCCTTTCTCCCATTCCAACGCCCAATGACTCTAAAAACCATAATGCCCCCATTCCCCTGCCACCAATAAAACTCCAAGGTGCTCAAAGAAAAGTCGCAAAAGCAAGAAAATGAACATACTTGAGAGAAGAAGGTTGATTGAGATACGAAGACGACGACGATCCAGGATCCATGGAAGACATCTTAAGTACGGCGCGATCGTTGTCCAACACAGGCCGGTACTTGCGACCCCTCTGCCCATGAAACTCATCTTCTCCACTGCCATCAAGATCCCCATTATCCATTTACGCTTACTGGGATCTTATTCAGTGGAAAACAGATCAAGATACAAATCTGAATCAGAGATCAAAACCCAGAAACCGAAGCAAGAGGAGGGGAATAGAAATATCCTCACAGAACACGAAGAAGCAACTAGGACTTGGGGAGAAGAGTCTTTGAATTGAAAATGGAAAAGAGGAAGAAACCCGAATTCCTCTGGTCTGAATCCTTTGCAAGCGAAAAATAAGGAAGGACTACAAAATACACGTGCGTTTGAAACGATGGGGAAATGTCAGAAAACGAGAGAATGGGGAAATTTCAATTTGCATTACATTTCGTTGCGCCTTCTTTGTCATGGACCTGTGCTCGTTTTAAACAGTCAAAAGCAACTCAACGTCGGCGTTTATGCAAAGAAACATGGCCAAGCTATTAAACATGGCCAACTAATCACACGCGGGTCCACTTAAAACGAAAATTGAGATGAATATATAAAAGATATTACTGTTAAACATACGTTTAAACCCTATAAATACTGAGTAAAACAAGCCCACAATATTTTACCAAGCGTTTATTCTTCCTTAGTAAAACAAACAAATGCTTTTTCTAGTGATTCTGTCCTAATGTAGAAGATATAGTTAGCATTATAATATTCATTCAAATTCTATTAAATAAAAAATAAAATCATTTGAAGTAATTCTTTTTTGGTATTTTGAATATAAAAATCTTAATTCGTTTCATCTCTCACATTTATAGATTTTCCCCTAAAAATATCCATATTAATTGAATATGATTAAATATGTGTTGGATGACATACAACCAGGATCTACTCAAACTAATAATTATTAGTTAGGATCTGATTGTATTTAGATTTTATTATTATTATTATCTTATGTAATCTGTTTCCTTAATATTAGAATATTTGAATCAGATTATATTCTGATTCAAATTAGATATTCTTAGATTTTATAATCTAATTCAAATTAGATATTCCTAGATTCTAGGTAGTTAGGTAACTCTAATTTACTCTATTTATGTACTCAGCTATGCTCTTGAATAAATCAGATCAAAAGTGCTGAATCATTCTTGATCAGCAATTTTAGATTTCATGGTATCAGAGCCAGGTTGGTGGCATGGCCTCCGAAATAAAATTCGGCTTGATGGCAAAAAATTATCTCCAATAGTCTCTCTCGTTCCTCATGTTTCTATGTGATCACTATAATAAAAAGGGTCACACCCATGATAAGTGTTGAAAGCTCCATGGCCGTCATCAAGACAAACAAAAGGGGAAGGAGGCCCATAGTGTAACCCCCTAAACAATTTAACCATATATTATATTCAAAATTGATTATGTAACTCATAATCCCTTTTGATACCATTTGTAATTCCAAACATTCAGACACAATTAATTATTAAATCCTCAATGTCCAGGGCACAAAAGTTGTGGGTGAGACACCCAGCCCACAAACCATTCATAATTCACTGTATCATTTCGACTCAGGGCACAAAACTCACCCACAAGTCACCATCATCAATCACAAAAACCAGAACAATTATTAATAATCCCATTAACCATATATTTCTCAGAACCATCCTTGATATTTCACACATACCACAAGACAAATTATTAATGAGTACAATTTCACAATATAATCATAAATGTATAATCAAATTATGTAAGCCCTATAAGTTTGGCAATATACATTTCTCTTTAAAATAGTTTAACTATTAAGCCTACAGTGATAGTTACTATCAAACTGTTGGCTCCTTCCCTTCACGCCTCGAACCACTAAGTTCATCTCCTGAAAAAATAAATATCGATAGGATGAGATATAAAGTCCCAGTAACCAATAATCAATTCATAGGATATACAATACGGGATTATAAGTCAGTGAAGCAGTGCTAATATACAATATTCAAACAAAATTAAGGTTTTCCAATCAATACATTCAGAATGCACAAAT
>JANTPZ010013288.1:0-10397 GCA_025593235.1 Vachellia pachyceras
ACAGCTTCAAGGCTTCAAAAAATGTTCCAGGATTCAGGTTGCGTCGCAAAGTTGAGAACTTTCGGGGAAAACAATGAGCCCTTTGTGACCGATAATGGAAATTACATTGTGGATTTGTATTTCAAGTCTAGTATTGGTGATCTCAAGGCTGCTAGTGACGCAATTCTGCAACTTCCTGGAGTTGCAGAACATGGAATGTTTCTGGACATGGCAACTACTGTGATCGTAGCTGGTGAACTTGGTGTAACAGTGAAACATAAGTAAGGTTGAATCAGATTTTTGGCAGGACCACAACAAACCTTAAAGGTTTCAATAGCTTCCAGGTTTTTGTTGTGTTATGATTTTTTTATTGTACTACTACTATGTTGAGAGAGCGGGTGAAGCCGGAGGTAATTAAACATCTTAATACTATATATATCTTGTGGACCTAAAATGAAGGGTCATTATATTCAGTGAATCAATTGAAAGAGGTTATCTGATGGAAGAACCTTTCGTAGCAGTGTGTGTGGAGAAAGTGTCCACATTCTCCCTGCAGTTTTTTAATTTTTGCTCACCACAAATACCCTGCCACCTGTGGTAGGGTGGTTTGAGGTAGGGTTAGTTATTAAATTACTAAATATAAGAAGCTTTTCTTAAAGAAATTTATTTTGGCTCAAGTTTTTTTTTTTTTTGACTCTTAAGTTTCAGGCATTCAAGTTGCAAGGAAAAAGAAATCAGACTTGGTGTAATTCAGATTTCTTTTTTCTTTTCAATCCATTTTGCTGAGGTTGATTTGTGTGATGGTTGGGAAGAAGGGAATCGTCATGGATGTAACTAATCAAATGGATTACATATATAGATCTCGTTTAGGAACACGGTAGAGAAATACTTTTACGCAAGCCGAGGTAAATACGTGGAGGTGATTATCTCGTTTTGCGGAAAAATGTTGTTGAACGTACTTTTGACTTTACTTAACTCTTTGTCAAACAAATCCATAACCTAGGAGCTTCCATCCATCATATTAAAATTGTGATTATGAAAGAAAAAAACATTAAATTCAATTGGTAAGGAGTTGTATGAGTTGATTCAAGGGCTTTGAGTTCAAGACTTGGGAACATTTTAGCGTTATTACTTGATGGTAGAATTTTACCACACTTGTGATCTTGTTTGGTTTAATTTGGATTAGCCTGCATTTCGATAAATCATTCAAATTGAAGTGAGGTGGGTTTGAAATGCCGGATGCTACATGGAGAAAAATTCTGATTTTGTAATGTATCAGCTCTAAATCTCCAAGTTGGAATGTCGGATGCTCCATACACAATCTCCAATCTTGATAATGTATCAACTCTAAATCTCCAAACTCAAATGGTCGCATTACTGTTTATGTTGAACTGCTTTAAAAAATGTTGAAGCGTTCATTTCCATTGGAAATTGAATTGGGCCTTTCTTTTTATATATGTACTCATAAATAGTAAATCATGTTGAAAGTTCTTACCACTAATTTAAATTGGCATTAAGAATCTTTGCTTTAATAATTGAATTGGTGTTTATTTGTAGTAATGATGAAAGTTACTTCAAATGAGATAAATATGTGTGAGAAGAATTTTATTTTGATTTGTATAAAGATTGTTGCTCAAGGCAATCACAAACAAATATTTGAGGGGGTCCGGCAATGGAAGGTTCAAATGTGTTGGTTTGAAGGAATATTTCCTTTTGATGTGAGGGAATGTGCGGGCTTCACAGGATTTTGCTAGATTCAGGCCCTCTAGGGGTCTCTGTCTTTTACCAAATGTCCGAGAGAACTACCAACAAAAATTGATCAACATCGAATTGATAAGAAACTGATTCATTACCCATAAAGTTATGAGTTTAAATGTCAATATCGATGGTTAGGTTTAGCGGAAGAGGTTATCCTCTTACAACATGGTCAACTAATGTTTGAATACCATTGAAAAATGTGTCCATATTTATTATTTGATGATATCTCGAATATGATTACTTCTATTATGATGATGCATGTACTTCAGAAAAAATGTTTCAAAGCAGTCATGAGGTTGAGTTTAGTCAAAGGGTTAATCATTCACAACATAGTGAATTAAAGTTTGAATTTCGATTGGAAGATGTACATATATTTAATGTCTAAAAGGATACTAGGAAAATAACTGCTTCAAAGCAGGAGTCTATGAGAGTGTTTGACAAGTTTGTTAGAAAAGGAGTTTTTCTCATGGGGTGTTATAATGGACTGCAACTTGCTCATCCCTCCAAATATAGCTTTTTCTATAAAATCTTTAGAAGTCTGTGTCAAATCACGACCCTTATACAGATTACTGTCAGAAAATGCAACAATTTATCTAAATCCTTTAGACTACTACAGTTAAAGACTATGTGTATGTGAGAACTCTGTTCAAAGAAAGGAGTTCACGAATTTTTAGATGGTTTTGCATATTTTAATATAGTTTTTATGGATTTTTAGATGATTTTTCAAATTTTGAGATAATTTTGTCTCGGTTTGTATGCACCGTTGGAAGAACGAAGTTCTTAAATAAGCACTATGAATAATGATCCTTATCATTTCTCCAATGGCTGTTGTTACTTTGCAGCTATAACCATAGAACCATTTCCTCACTATCTTTAATGAACAGGTCTCAGTTTCCATGCATATCCAGAGCGCCAAGTTAATCAAGTGAATATCAAAGACATGTCAAACACCCTTTTAGACTTAAATCGGCTTTTTTTTTAGTTGAAAAAAAGTGAGTTTTGACATAGCAAATGACATGCCAAACACTTTTTTAGCCATCACTGCATACAATGATATATCTAAAATGCTATGTAAGTTGAGATAAAATTCTTCTTATATACACAAAACTCCATAAAATCATTTAAAATAAGTTAATCCCAACAGTTTCAAAAGGTGTGTTTGGGATTACGTCTGGAGGTACAATCACGCATCTCAACCGTAAAAAGTGATTTTTTTTTAACTTTTTAATGATCCTTCCTCACTTTTCCATTCTCTTTAAGATCTCTACTAGAAATTTTCTCTTTCCCATGTCTATTTTAGTGACTCATTCTCAATCTCTTTGCTTGCCAACCACTCCAACCTCAATCATTTTCATTTCATGCTCTAACACCAATCTCAATCTTGAAACTGAGAATCCCCCTTTCATCCCTTCCCTCCAATTGAGGCTTTTCAACATCATCAACTGCAATCTGAATAACATGATGCCTACTTCTCTCCTGCATCAATATGGCTTGCTTGATCTAGAACTTAGCTACCTGAACATTTCAGGAATTTTCCCATCCTGGATTTTGACAAACAACAGAGTTATATAGTTTCAATCTGCCTCCTAACTTTTAAACTGGTCCCTTTGAGCTCAATTCCACCTCCAAATTACTTCAAATGGACTCTTTTGATATTTTCTCTAACCCCATCCGAGATGAAATCCCTTCTCATATTCATTTCAATTTTCCCAGTTTGATTTCTCTTCAAATGTCTTCAACTATTGTGAGGTGGCCTTCCAGCTTTAATAGTTGAAATGAGATAGTTGAATGATCTTGACTTGTCAAATAACTTGTCTCGTTACTTGCCCTGAGAATTTGGTCAGGGTAACAATGAATTGAGGTTTTTGAAGTTGTCAAACAAAAATGGTCCATGTCTGCCCATGGGATCAACTTTCACATATTTGGTGTTGATGGATCTCAACAACAATAGCTTCAAAGGAAATTTTCCAAGTGAGATAATCAGTAGTATTGGATTAAGAATGTTCGATATATAAGTTCGAACCAACTATTTGGTGAAGTACCAAACTGGATTGGAATTTTAGACATATGAGTTACTTCATTTTGTCCAAAAATTCTTTAAAAGGATAACTATCAGAAAGTTTGTGGAACTTGATTGAACTTGAATATATTGAGCTTCCTCAAAATAAATTCAATGGCTCTCTGCTAAGTTGTATGAATATGCCATTGTTGAAGTACCTGCATTTGCAAAACAACCATGCATTTCATGGGAACTCTACCTTCTGCTTCGGCCAATCCCCCCTTCTTGACTTTGGATGTCACGTAGAACAATTTTTCAGGTCAAGTTCCAAGATTGCTTAGTCTGTTTTTGAACTTATAGATCCTCGTTTTAAAAGAAAACAAACTTGAAGGCTCTATTCCCATGTATTTATGTGAGCTCAAGAAGACAAGTATACTATATCTTTCTCAAAATAGGAAGTTGTGTTGTGTCATGGACTCCAAGATTGTCATGGTATTTGTTTAACCCTATGACCGGGGAAATTACTACAGATGAAGCAAAACATGATGTTACATTGTATAGAGACTAAGAAGTCGATTTCACATAGAAAAGAAGGTATGAATCTTTCAAAGGAAGCATTTTAAATTTCATTTCTGGGTTGAATCTCTCAGACAATCAATTGGCAGGTGAAATCCCTCAACAAATTGAATTTTTAAGCACTATTCATACATTAAATTTGTCAAACAATCAATTCAAATGGCCTATTCCAGAAACATTTTCCAACCTTAATCAGATAGAAAGCCCTGAAAACAAATTGACGGGTCACATTCCTACACAACTAACTCAATTGTACTCCTTGTCTGTCTTCTCTATAGCTCACAATAATCTTTCTGGAATGGCACCAGACATGAAAAATCAATTTGCAACCTTTGGGTCAAGTAGTTACGAAGTGGAACTGTGCGGTCCACCTCTGCAGCAAAATCGCCCATCCATTGATAAACCAGTAGGATGGAGAAACAATCAATCTCATAATTTGGAGGCGGATGATTTTCGAGATGCCTTATTTTGGAGTTTTGGTGGAGCAGTTGGGGTGTTTTTTCTGGGTGCCATTATAGTTCTTTAGTTGAACCCTTACATTTGCAATTACAAACTACTCATGTTAGAGAGAGCTATAACAAGTTATTTGTATGAGTGGATAGGATCTTGATCATGTAATATATGGTGATCAACTCTCTAGAATTGCAATAACCAAAAGATTGCCATTGGTTCGAAGTCTTGTCATGATGCGAAAGGAAATTAAATTAGAGAGAGCTGTACCAAGTTATTTGTATGAACTCTTGTTGCTTTCTTAATCTGTCTTCAGATCATAGTTCCTAATATGTATGTGAATTGTTGTCTTTTAATTGCAGTGGTGTAAGTTGTTTATTTTTTCTCTGGGATTGTTGCTACGTTGAGTCCCACAATATTTTTGCTCTTGCTCTCACAGCTTTCTATTCTTCCCCTTGCTTATATGAATTTTATGACTTCCTGGTAAATATCATTCTAGCTTATTAAAATTAGTGTGAGTATGTACAGACACACACAAAAATTAGCCATTCAGGACGTGACGAGATGTTAGAAACTTGTCAGGATCAGAAATAGAGATCATACTTTTTTAAGATTTATTTATGTTTCATATAGATATTTTTCTAATCAAACCCAAAACTGACGATTCACAAGTCTTGGATATATTATTTTTAATTATTTATTTAATGAAATTCATTTGATAAGTGCATATTAATTCTATTGTTTTTCGAAGTGTCATTATAGTTCTTTACCCTTCTGCAATTAGTTTACAAACTAACTGGTGTCATTATAGTTCTTTATTTGAACCCTTCTGCAATTAGTTTACAAACTAACCGTTCATATTAGAGAGAGCTATAGTAAGTTATTTGTATCAGAGGAGGTAAAACAGAAAAACCTTTTAATGGTTCATAAGGTTTTGATCATCAGCGCTCTAGAATTCCAACAGCCAAAAGAATTCATCTTATCATGATCGGAATGGAAATTAAATTGAAAGGTTCAAGCATTGCTTTGTTTTTCTCTATGTTGACGTCCAGTTTAAAGATTAAACTTATAATGTAACGTTGTATTATTGTTGCCAATACGATGAATGGTCCAACAAAACTTGCTCACTGTCACTGACGTGACACATAGCAGCATTTGCATCCCAGAATGCTGCTAAACTGCAATAATATATAACACCAACAAATGAATGATGCTACGAGTTGGGCATTTAATTTATGAGCCAAGATGAATATGAAGCTTCCCAAATCTGCAACCTTTTTTGGACTAAGGAAGATAATGCTATTGTCAATTTTGTGAGGAAAGCACAGAGAATTGATCCGCCTTAGATATGAAAAGGTCGAGTTGATGCCTTCCCTGAATCTGCCTTCTCCCACGCGCTCTTTCACTGTTCATAGCCGCCCTCCGTCCACCCACCTATATATATATATATATATATAAGCATGCATCCCAGTCTTATTCACATCCTCCAATATCATAAGATCATCGTCAACTTCATTATTATTCAGCAGCCATGAATCATCAGTACAATCAACAACATCCTCCTGGTTAGCGCGCTCTCTCTCTCTCTCTCTCACACGCACGCACGCACGCACGCGCACAGAAAAAAATAAGCTACTGCTCTGCTATATCAGTATAATATTATTGTGTTTTTAATGGGATTAACAATATTAATGAATTCATGAGATTATATATATATATATATATGATGAATGAACAGTGTCATATCCTTCACCGGTGATGTCATATCCTCCGCCGCCGGCGCCTGTGAGTGATCCTCCACCGATGGGGTATCCTTCCAAGGATGCCGTTTCTAGGGACTCACAACAGAGTGTTCCACAGAAGAAGACAAGTAGGGGTGATGGCTTCTGGGAGGGATGGTGAGTTCCTAATTATTCATAATCAAAACATCTCTCTTCTTCTTAATCCATTTTTGTGAACTCTTGCTGTTCTCTTTATTTCTCTACAAAATCAGTAGCTAATAAATAATATCAGCTTTGTTCTGTCTCTGTTTCTTTCTGCAATGCAGTTGTGCTGCTCTCTGCTGTTGTTGCGCCCTCGATTGCTGCTTTTGATCTCTCTCATACAATATTTGCACTTCCCAGAATAATAATATAAAGGGTTTCCCTTTACTGTAATTTCTTGTAATAAGTATTGTATACAATATTCATGGAATTCGATGTCCCTTTACTTTGAAGAGATTTCGATCTTTTTTGACCAGCGTAGAGATTTTGATCGGTCATAATTTCATATGTTTACTTTCAAGAGAACATTGAACTGACATGATTCATAATAATGGTGATAACAAAAAGATGAAACAAAATATGACAACGCTCTTACACGTCATCAAGAACATATCAAACCCAATAAGAAGACCAAAACATCCACTGCTGCTATTATGGGTTAATGAAAACCAAGTGAGGCAAGTGAGAGACATAATAGATTTTGGAAGACTACCCTCCAAGAGAGTAAAGGCTAGTTTGGAAGTAAAGTGGATAATAGTTTTTACGGAGTTCAATACAACACATGGGTTTTGGGAAATAAATTTTGGGAGAATAACTTTTACAGATTTCGAAAAAAAACCTAGGTTTCGAGGAACTTTTACAGATTTCGAGAAAAAACTTAAGTTTCGAGGAAAAACTTAGATTTTAAAAAGGTGATTGTGTTTTGGATGATAATAGCTTTTTTACAACACAAAAAGTAAGTGAAAAAGAGAAATAAAGAAAGAAAAAAGAGGAAAAAGAAAATTTATTATGAGAGAGTGTGTGATTTGATAAGAAAATAGTTTTTTCAAAACATAGATTTTATTACAAAACCTAAGTTTTAATAAAAAGTGAGTACTTCAATAAAATCTAAATTTTACCCTAAAATATAAGTTTTCAATCTTGATGCTGGAGCCTTGAAGCCAAAGTCTTTTGGGTAATGACACAGTGAATGACAAAGACATGTCAAATGGAAATGTCCATTAAACCAACATGTCAAACAAGTGTCTAATAATATATAGAAGAAGTTCATAGATTCTGAGATAAATACATGAGAGGAGTTTTGTCTCGATTTGTATGAAAATAAATTTTGGTGGCCCAAACGGGCTCTCCAAACAAGCACAAATTTATATATTGTAATAAAGAAATTAAACCATAGAACAAATAACTAAAAATAGGATGAGCTTAGCGTGGTTCAATTTTTACGTATTGTCCAAATTTGTTGATCAATCATGTTTCAATCACATGCTAATTAACTAAAAGCATCATCTTATTCCACTATCAATAATGTTCTTCTCTGAAATTTTATCAAGCATTCAATTCTCCCAATAAGAACACGTAGGTTCTTCAATCAAGATGATTGTATGACATGGCAAATAAGTAAATTAGTAGGTGTAATATCAATTGATGACCTCCGAACAAATTAATCAAGTAAAAGTATAAAATGTATGGATTATTTAGTAGAGAAAAGTTGTCTAAATGTTTATTTTAGCATTTGTTTGCAAAATATGGTAGTGTTTATTCGATTTACACGTTCAGATCACGTTGCATATAAGTAAGATAAAACTCTTTTCACATACTTTCTCGGAATTCGTAAAATCACTCACAATATACTCCCAAACACGCAAGAAATCTCTATCTTAAAATTGATAAACTTTGATGCACAACTTATTATTCAAACTATGGCCTAACCCCCCTTTTTTACTATTTTTTAACAAAACTCCACGCCTTCCCTTTATTTTTTAGCTTTCTTGAGAAGTGTGCATGCAAGATAATTCTTCTTCACCATAATAATTATGAAGATGTCAATATGTTTTCAGATTCGTTTATATGTTAAAAATAATAAAAGAAATAAAAATTGAATAAAATATTAAAAAATCAGAAAAAAATAGAAAAAAATTAAAACAAAAAAGGCAATCTACAAATTCTCATTGAAAATAAAATTTTTATATAAACCTTTGGTAGAAATTTTTTTTTACAAAAATTCATATCAAAATAGCAATTCAAAAAGTTAGTTTTGAAAGAGAAATTATTAGAATATTTTCTCAATATTACTGAAAGTCAACGCAAAACTTAAAAGTTGAGATCATAATAATTCAAGGAGGTATAGATTTTAGCATTATGATGAAGAGTCTTTGGGAATTTGGCATTAAAAATTGATGCACACATACCTTCAATTTTTATTTTCAATAGCAAAGGGGTATTATCATATTTTAACAACTTTCATAAATCTCTAGAAGCTCTATAGGATTTTTTAGAGATTTGATAAAAGCGTAGGTTTGAATTAAAGTTATTTTAACTGGGTTTAACAAGAATTGTTGAAAAAGAAACTGCTGTAAAAGGTAGGCTTAACGATCACCTCTCAAAAAGGTCTTAACTTTTGAGAACATAATCACAATGAAACAAATAACTCTAATTGTGAGTATAATAACAATGAAATATAATTTCTTTTCAGCTAAACACATATATCCTCATATCAAAGATATTAATATCTGATGTACTGTCAAATAATAAATGTAAGCACTTCTTTCAATAAATATCCAAAACATTGATCAACTGCATTGTCATCGACTAACCCTTCTCTCAGATTCAATCCCTTTTTTGGTATGCAGATATTCTTTTCCTACCTTCGTTGAGAAACAATTGCATGGGCTCAAGGTTCAATTGCTACCCCCAATCTATCACAAAAAAAAAAATTGCTACCCCAATCATAACCCATGACTTCCTGTCAGTTAAGGGGTACTTTGCAAGAATTTGTGTGTTGGTGAAACTAGGGAAGCAGCTCATGTCTGAGTTTTATTTGGATGGGGAGGAACACTTCTTAGAATACGAGGGCTTGCAGCTTCTCTGTACAAAATGTGGGGTATAGGCAGGAGTCTTGCACTTCACAGTATCCTAAAGCTGGCGCTGATGAGATGGCGAAGGAAGAGGATGCCCAGGGAATGCAGAATCTGAGGAACCAGGATACCATCAATGGTGCTGATCAATGGAAAATTGTTGAGAAGCGCCGGTACCAGAAAAGTAAGGTAAAGAACGACGAGCAAGTAGGGACGGTTAGAGTGGGTTCACATTTCAACGTTCTGGAAGTCGAGGCTCAGGATTTCCAGTCCGTTCAAAATGACCCTCCTGCCGCTAATGGGCTCGTTATTTCTATGAAAGGACAACGTAACCAAGGTCAACTACTGCGCAGACCCGTAGGGAGAGAACTCACAAATTAGAAGCTAAGATAGTGCAGCGCAACCCTATGGAATGGACAGATGAGGAAGAACAGAGCGCGCTAAAGGAAAGGGTGAAGCAGCGTGGCAGCCTTAGGAGGAGAGAGAAGCGTGGAAGGGATGAGCAAAAGGCTATCAAATCGCATGTAAAACCTATCTTTTTGCTGACAATGGGAGAAGAAATTGCGAAGCCTGATGTGATGCTGACCACCGAGGATGATGACGCGAGCATGACGCAGGAGATCTCAACGCGTGGACCTTGTGATTTGTTGGGCCGTCGATTGATAATTAACGACCCAGCAGCCCAAGACAATGTTTTCCACGCCAATATGGACCTGGAAAGGGAGGAATTTGGGCCCAATTCTTTAAACCCAAGCTCACAGGCGGGAGAGCTTTTTCCAGCTACAGGAGGGTCTTTTG
>JANTPZ010013300.1:0-10085 GCA_025593235.1 Vachellia pachyceras
TTTATTTTGCACCCACTGAGTTTTAATATTTGAACCCACTCAAATTATTTACACTTGTAAGCTTGTTGTCATTTGTTTGAAAATAAAAAATTGCCCCCACTGGTCCAGGGTCCTGGCTCCGCCACTGCACATCAACAAACATGTTTTTCCATGGAATGTTATCATTCTGTCTAGAAGCAGTTCTGTCTAGAAGCAGAAGATAAAAGATGATTCTGCCTGCCTTGCTGAGCCAAAAGATCTAACCCCAGCACCAGATTCTGATGTCCATATCCATAAAAAATAAATAAAGTAAAATAAATTTAAAATATTAAATATATAAATATATTATATAAATATATTTTAAATATATTAATTATTATAATTATATTAATTATTAATATATATATATATATCTATGTGTGCGTGTGTGTGAGGAGTGATGGGGGTGTGTGTGTGGAGTGATGGGGACGGGTGCTTCTCAATGTGAGAAGCACCCGTTGAGAAGCACCCAAACCGGTTTCAATATATAGTTCTATACCTGCTTAATAATAAAAATGTTCTAATATTCCATAAATTTCTTCTAATTATTTTTTTATAATCCATTATAATATATATTTATTAAAAAAAAGTAAATAATTATGAAAAATTCATGAGACACACAGTCATAATAAAAAATATTTAAAATATTTTTATTAGATAGAATATAGATGATATGATATTTTAGAGAGTGTGCAGCTAGTTTTATTTTCTAGATGGGGTCTTTTTTTACTGCAAAACCAAAAAATTGTACACTCTTAATACCAATAAAGTGCATGTTTGGAAATAACTTATTCTCAACGGTGCAAATAAGCCAAGACAAAGCCATCTCGAAATTCGTAAAAATCATCTCGAAATCTGTAAAACTATTTCAAAATCTGTAAAATCATCTCGAAATCTGTAACTCATTTCTTCCAATAAATTTTTCGTACACACGTTGAAAAAGTACTAGATGAGGGATTGTATAAAAAAAAGTACTAGATGAGGGCGTAAAAAGAATGCGAAGACAAGTAGACAACTTACAAGAGACTCCTAAAGCAATAAAATAATAGTAAAGGAATTAAGGAAATGAAAAATAAGAAAATACCCCATATATAGATAGATAGATATTATTCGTATTATTCCCCTCCAAAATTTGGATTTCACAGCACTTAAATTTTGCAACCCCTCATACAATATTAAAGTAATTATATTTATAATTTAATGTATATTTGTTGTTTAATTTTAAATATGTAAAAATATTTTTTTGATAGAAGGGAAAACGATCTATTAATGTGAAATATGTAATATTTTAAAATGCTTGAAATATTAATGTTAACGCCAATTATTACTTACGGTAAACAAAATTGCGCCCCCGTATTTTTCCAATGTAAAACAAATATGCTTTTAAATTTTTATAGCATCGACTGAAAAGGGGTGCAATAGAATTTTTCTTGACAAAAATACACGCTATCTTTAATTATATATATATATAAAAGATTTTAATTTAAATTCTTAACTGTATAAAGTGTTTTTTTTTTCAATCTTTAGCCTCAATATCATTAACCTCATTAATAAAAAAAAGTGTTGACAATGAATTCTAATTTTTTTTACTGAGCATAGTATCCTCATACTGAATCCATACATTAAATATGGGTATCTCTCAGACAGAGATTTAAATATTAGTTCACTATATTATAAACTACTAATATATTTAGTTAGACTAAATCCTTGTTAGTGCACTGAATTCTAGTTGTTTGCAAAGAATTTTTACAGAGGGCATAAAGTGGTGGGGTGTGGATATATCTACATGTGAGAATTCTAATATATTTTTTTCGTATGAAAAATTTAAGAAATATGTTGGATTTATCTACGATCTAAAGGTTGAATAAAATCTCATTTCCTTTTAGATTACACCAATATTAAGAAAGCAAACCATCGGTTATCCTCACGTGTTTATCTAAACACATAAAACTAAAATGCGTTTCAAATATCGAAACCAGGGTTCGAACTCCTCCTGTAAGTTCAAACCCCTTGCTGCACGACCCAAGCTAAACATGATGCATGTTTGCTAATATATTGGAAGAGTGATTTTACTCAAACTAAGGTAAGTATGTGAAAAAATTTTATCTTAATTTATATGTAACGATTGCCTTGCCCAAATAAGTAAATGACTTGGTTTCTATCATTAGCTTACCAGTAGGACAAGTCATTCCTCACAATGCAGACAGCCAAATCTCAGTTGGTGAAATTAAATTTCTCAAATATCTATAATTTTCTATGTTCTTCGTGGTTCGTTTCACAGGCTTGAAGCGATCTTCGAGGAGCCCTAAAGTGAACTTTCTTCTTGGGCCTTAAACCTTATATTGAACTTAAGTGGATCTCAAAGAAATACTTAACACCAAGCCTAAGATAAAAAATAGTCCAGACATTTTAGCCCAAAAACAAATTAATAACAAACCAAACAAAAGGAGATTTTATCTCCTTTTTTTTTTTTAAATTTCACAACTACTTTAATTAATTATCCCGTAGCTAACAAATGTTAGTTTAATTTATAAGAAGTTAACTTACAACCTATAAAATCATAAGTTCAGATCTTATTATCGATATGAGGACTTTATTTGTTGACAGATTTATTAGTTGACAGAGGTAGGTATATCTATACGTCATGACTATCTGAACTTGTAATAACTGAATATGTGAATTTAGATTTATCTGAATTTTAAAATTTGAGATGACTGCAAGTAACTGATTTTAGAATTCCACTTAAATTTTAACACGTTTAATTTTCATTTCAAGATAATTATCATCAAAATATTTATACTTCGATAAAATTTCACTGAAGTCATTCTAAAATGGTTTTAAAACAACAGAATAAATCATCACCAAAAAAAAAACAACAGAATAAACAGTGCACTGAGGAAAAAAAAGGCATTTTACCCTTGTAATTAGGAATTAGGAAGTTAAAGTAAAATAAAAAAAAATTAATGGTGTATATGGCTAATCTCTTATGATGAATAATTTTTGAACAAAACACCTGGATTAATTTTTTTTAATTGCGTGTCATTCTATCAATTTCAAATTCATTCAAAGCATACGGACAAGTCACAAACCCTTAAACACTACAAAAGAAAGTAATTTAAAAAAAGTGAACTTTCTAAACGAAACCGTTAATTGAATAATGAATATGTGCTTACACAAAAATATGAGTACTTGAAATTGCATGGATGTAAGCAGCAAAAACGTATTCAAAGGTACAATTAATAATACCAAATGATAAAAGTGACTCTTATATATTTATATAGAAATAATGGAATGCTATTATATTCAATTGCAACTTTCAACTAAAAATATTGATTGAGCAAATTTAAACACTGATTCTATAATAACATGTTGATAAAATATGTTTAATTGCAAGGAAACACTGTGAGAATGACTTATGAAAGGGATCATGTAAGTGGTTGAATGAACATTTGTAAACTAAATCTTAAGGCATAACCTATACATTTTGATCCTTATGAATACTTTTTTTAAATAGAAAATAATAAGGTTTCATAATAATTTTGAAAATTAATAAGAATGACTTTTCTCTTTTTAATTAAAGGGGGTGTTCATGTTCACAAAAGAGTGGATGTTACCAATGAGATGCCTACAAAAAAAAATAGTTTTCATGCTACAAGGCTATATGGTAATTTTAGAATTAGAAAATTCCATTTCACTACATATAAGATTATAGCTATATGGTATTTTTTTGGAGTTGGCAAGCTATTACCTGCAGACAGGCATGCATCATGGGGACCTTTCACACCACTGCATGCTGGCACTATAGTTATGACATTGTTATGAAAGAAGAGAGATCACTATAAATTCTCAGAAGAGAGACTTAATTATTTAAAAAAGTTCAATAACAATTGAGAATCAGAAAAGTTTGAATACAAAAAATATATGTTTATTCTCTAATTTACCTTTCATTATTCAAACTGTTCAATTATTAAATAACTTTTTTAAATCCTCGTCTATATAACAGTAATTCTCCGATGAAAGAATGGATGGTTCTCTTGAAAGCCACGACATTAATTGTGGGAAAGATCGATGTATGAACGCCTGCCATCGCTGTCAGTTATCTCAGTCAGAATCTGCAAATTTGTAGTAACTCCTCCTTAATTTTCTGCGCGCACATGCACTTCTTCCTTCCATTTAATAAATAATTATCATCATGATGCAACGCCATCTTCTACTTCTGTCCTCTACGTAAATATAGATTTCCTTTCAGGTTTCTGCAGATAGAGCTAGCTTCCAGATTTATGATCTTCCAACTATCTCTTGTTCAAACTTCAATGAATTGTCAGAACTAACATGTATAACTTTATTATAAATCTCCTCAAATTGTGAGCAAAAATTCTCATCTTCGCGTTACTTGTAGTTAAGTTAACCGTTTCCAAAGGGAGAGAAATTAAAGAACACTTTTTGACCCTATAGCTAGATGCTGATATATATAAGATGATATCATATTGATACCAGTATAGTAATGTATAAATGTGTTGAAAAAGAAACCATATTATTTCATTTATAGAATATTGAGTCAGAAATTGAGATTGCACGGCCAACGAGAAGGATATGGGAACTGGTAACCTTATAGAGATATTTGATGGTGGATGTATTGCAATATGCCACTATGCACTTGTGTAGCCATATTTAGGTCTAACTCGTCATACTGTGTTCCATCCTGACGCAGCTGAAGAGAAAAGCAACCAAAAGTCATTGTTTCGATTTTGAAGCCAGCTGTAGAAAACGTTATACAAAGCGTGAATATTGGGCTAAAAATTGCCTTTGACCCGTGGTAACTCAATTTAGGCCCTCCAAACGCAATCTTAATTATGGCTTTACTGGTTATACTCAATATACGAAGGTTAATCCAGCTAGAAATCAGTTCCCCTATAATTTATATAACCGTGGCTTTAAATCCTACCGCCAACGTGAGTATATCTTTAGAAGGGTTATTTGAGTCTGAAAATTTGCATTTAAATGGCCAAAACTTCGTTTATTAAGACCAACATGTGTTGATATTGGAGTATATGTTACTTTAAATTACATATTTTTCTAGCATTGCATTGAACCGAACAGGCTATTGGGTCAAACCAAATTGAATGTAATTGAATGAAGATAGATTTGGGGTTGGATGGTTAAGCTAAATAATGAACTAGGTCAAAAAATCAATTTAACATATCAGTCCTTCTTCTTCTGCAGCTGCTTCTACGTACTGCTTATTCCTCGTCCTCCATTAATATCAATCTCAACGACTATGAAGCATTATTTTATGGAAGTTCTTGTGTACGTCCCACATCATCTTAGCTCATCAACTGTATCTATCAACATCATCAGTCTCTCTCCCTCTCCCTCTCTCTTTCTAAGGTCAGAACTCAGCAGAGAGGAGGCCACTACAGCTATATTATATTCGCTACTTGATAATGGGCTCGTTTAAAAAAACGGTGGAGAAGTATTTTACGCAAACTGAGGTAAATATGTGAAGGAGATTATCTCGTTTTGCGAAAAATACTGTCGAACGTGCTTTTAGGCTCCTGAAAAGCTTTGCCAAACGGAACCATTATCAACTCTAATTAACTTTTTGTGGGGAAGTTATGAAAATTAAATGAACTAATACTTCATATTATATATATCCTGAAATAGTTATTATATATATATCAAATTATTAGTGGGTAAATTACAACAACCAAGCCTTATGTCACTGGGAGGGAAGGCAGTATATCATTATAGATCAGAATCATCAGTTAATGTAACTATGGCGAGCTTATGCGTGCGTATGCTTTAATTAATAACATTATGATATATGATCTGAGATAGATAAGATGGCCTCGATGAGCAGTATCAGAACATGATGTATATGAAAGGGATGTGATGCTGTTCTCTGCGTCATCTACCATTTGATGCAGCGTCTTCCTTCTCCTCCCACTGCCCCATCCTCCATGCCAGCGTCTTCCTCGGCCCCCTTTATTTCCTTCTACAATAACCTCCCTGCATTTCCTAGATACACACAGTCACACACACACAATTGTAATATGCATATACAACACCACTTCTCAATTCAATGCTCTATATATACTACTAGTATTTGATGATTTTTAAAAGCATGAAAATTTTCAAAAGATGCCCCTATTGTAAACACTTAATTGGTTTTTGTTTTATTTAGATATATATAGGGTAAATCTGAAAAAAAATACACATGAGATTATATCACAAATGCGAAAACACATATGCTTTGTAGAGTTGTAAAAATACACATATATTTTGTTCAGTTGACCGTTAGTTTGACCAAAAAAAAGCTAATATGGAAGTTAATGTGGCCATAATAATGTCAAGGGTACAATTGAGCTACGAAAATACTTATAAGATTTTACCCAAAGAGCTAAAATACCCATACAATTTTTGGAGGTGAAACATAATGGATGCAATTCTTTTTTAATTGTGTACAACATGTATTTAATTTTCTGCAAAACAGATGATATTTGCGTACTGCTGAAGATACTCCTTGCACATATTAAAAAGAGTTGCACCTACTTAATGATATGCAATCTTACTTCTTACCTTCTTATGTGCAATTAACTTTGCAAAGAGAGACTTTTCAACAATCTTCCTAATATATTTTGACGTTGTAAACAATCTATTCAAAAATTGATTATTGATATAATATAATGTTACCTATACTTCAAAAATAATACTTGTTGTTGTTGTTGCTGCTGCAACTGTATGATTTTTTTTTAAAAATTGGTTCTTCTCATTTGACTGCTAAGCTCAACTTTCACTAAAATAAGTATACAAATGTAAGATCTTCTTGTTCGAATACAGTAATTGTGGTGCAAATCTACTTTAAAAGTTTTCATTTAAAACAATGTTATTTTAAAATTTTTTTAGGTTTAATGTTGTTTAGAAAGTTTTGAAACATAGCAATATTGACCCACCACGTTAAAAAATTAACAGTGGCTGTTAAACAATTGACGTTGATAATTAACAATTTTAATAAGATAAGACAATATTTTTCCATTTTAAAAATTTGAGACAACATTACTCATGAGCAAAAGTTTCAGGATAAATTTGCAGATAAACCCCATAATTATCCATCAATTTAGAAATTGCATTTTTTTAACTTCAAAGTCCAAATGTAACATAAGTAAAAAAATTAATTAATGCCGACAAACATGCATATGCTTAACGTCTTTTTAATGTGGCAACTAGTTTAATCGACACTAATTTTATTCCATTTCATATATTCAATATTGATTCCCACATTTATTGGGGGGGGGATCAAGGAAAATTAGGGATAAATCCCTTATTTCCATATTAATTGTAGAATGAGTTACATATTTACTAAAGTTTGTGGAAACTCACGATGGAACCTTATTTGCATATTATATATAGAAGATTAGTTACGTAAAAGCTCACTTGCATTTACATATTAGTCATTTTGCATTTTTGTGGAAGTTTACTTGAATATGGTGGAACCTCAATTGCATGTGGTGGAAAGGTCAGTTGCATAATATGAAATTTTAATTGTATACCATAGAAAATCTCATTCTACAATTGATTTGGCAATGAGAAAATCATCTCGAATTCTCCCAGAAAACAAATCAAAGTTATAGTAGCAGAATTCTAGAAGAGTTAGTATTATTAAACTTTTAAATGAATAATATACAGTTTCACCTTGATGTTTAATTTTAGGAAATCTATTATATATTAAATTGAGATAAATTAAAAATTATTAAATTTAAAACAAAACTAGTTATATTTAATATTTTTATTAATTTCAGTAAATGGGACTGGTGAAGTGCTTAATTGACCGTATGTAAACTTAATCTTTAGGCCTAAATAGTTTATAGATTTTCATACATGTGAATAATTTTTTAATAGAAAGCAATTCAAAGGTATCATCACGATCTTCTAATTAAAGAAGCAAACACAAAATGCTTGAACTCACGAACTTAATTAAACCTGCCATCTTTCATTTACAAGAAGCCCTCATGCATGCCATTAGGCTACGTTGTCATTGGCATTAGTAACTTGTTTTTCGATAGACAAGGAAGGGGTGTAGTACTTAGGATATGATATGGAAGAATGGAGATTGGGATGGCATACGTGGCAAAATAAACCTGAAATATGGTTCTCTTGAAAGCCACGACATTAATTTTGGGAAAGATCGTTGTATGATCGCCTGCCTGCCTTGTCAGTTATCCTAGTCAGAATCTGCAAATTTGCAGAAACTTTTCTTTCATTTTCTGCACGCACATGCACTTCTTCCTTCCATTTAATAATCATCATCATGCAACTCCATCTTCTACTTCTGTCTTCTACACACACACATACACAAACATATATATAAATTTCCCTTCAGTCCTCTACAGATAGAGCTAGCTTCCAGATTTATGATCTCTTCTTCAATGAATTGTCAGAACTAACATAATTCTATAATAAATCTTCTCAAATTGTGAGCAAAGTTCTCATTTTCGTTAATTGTAGTTATGTTAACTACCGTTTACTAAGGGAGGGAAATTAAAGAACACTTTTCGACCCTATAGCTATGTGCTGCTGATATACAATATTATATCATATTGACACCAATATAATAATCTATAAATGTGTTGATGAAAAATGAAACCATTTTTTTTTTTGCCAACAAGAAACCGTAGTATTTGATATATAGAAGATTGAGTGAGAAAGTGAGATTGCGGAGCCAACAAGAAGGATATAGCAAGTGGCAAATTTTTCCCTTACTATTTCAGGTATCTATATTAATTAATTTATTATTGCTTATGCACGTATAGCAATATTTGATGGTGGATGTATTGCAATATATCACTATACTTGTGTAGCCATATTTAGGTCTAACTTGTCATACTGTGTTGCACCGTGAAGGGAAAAGCAACCAAAAGTTATTGTTTCAATTTTGAAGCCAACTTAGGGTCAAAAGCCAGCTGTAGAAAACATAGCTTTAGTAGTTGTAATCAATATATAAATGTTGGTTCACTTAGGAAAGAGTTGGTTTATAATTTGCAAATCCGTGACTTCAACTCATTGTTAATGTAGAATATTATAAGTGAGTAATTTGTAAGTATTTCTATAAGTGTTCTTTAAACTTAAAGGCATAATCTAATATAGAAGGAGAAGGAAGTGTTACTTCTTCTACACACACACATGGGGTGTGTTTGGATAGCCCGTTGGGAGAATGGACAGAGATTCCGAGGTAAAATATGTGAGAGAAATTTTGTCTCGGTAAGCGCACCCGTTGGCAAAACGGGTAAACCAAACAAAGCTATGATCGTCTCAAAGATATTTTTAGATTTACACAAAATCAAATTTGAGACTTAAGTTTAAACGGTTAAAACTCTTTGATTATGATCATAATGTATGTTGACGAGGGAGTATTACTTCAAATTATCAAGCATTGCATTGGACGGAATAGGCAATTGGGTCAAACAAAATTGAATGTAATTGAATGAAAATAGATTTGGGGTTGGATCGTAAGTTAAATGAATTAGGTCAACAAATCGATTTAACGTATCAGTCTTCTTCTGCAGCAGCTGCTGCTCCTTCTTCCTCGTCCTCCATTAATATCAGCCTGTACATACTACTGTGAAGCATTATTTCATGGATGAACTCGTGTGCGTCCCACATGATATTAGCTCATCAGTTGTGTCTATCAATAACATCATTAGTCCTCTCTCTGGGGTCAAAACTCTGAGACGAGAGGAGGCCACTATAGCTATAATATATAATCATTAATGGGTTAGTTTACTTATTTTTTGTGTATGTTAAGAAAATTGAATACATTACTTTAAAGTACTGGCTTCTTATGGCTCTATGTGTATTAAATTACAAAATACAATTTTGTGTTTATCATTTTTTTAAACTAGCTTAATTGACATATAAACTTATAGATAATAAAATAATACAAATAAATAAATACTTTAACTACTTCTCTGGCTCTATATATAGGGTAGAGAGAAAGAATATTTTGAACATATTTATATGTTAATTAAATTTTCCATATGAATGTACAATTGAGAAAAGGAATATTTTAG
>JANTPZ010013304.1:0-10562 GCA_025593235.1 Vachellia pachyceras
CCCCCCCCCCCCCCCCAAAAAAAAAACCAGAGGGTGTCCGGCGAGTCTAATCTCGCCGGAAACTCACTCAAGGCCCCCGGAGTCTCTAGCCTTTTTCACTCTTGAGCTTCCAATTCTTATTTCCTTCCTGTTGGTATATTCAGTTAATGCCAGAGCGATACTTGTGTAGATTGTTAGAGACATCTAAGGAAGAAATTTTGTACATCTTGGACATTTCTGTCTGCTTTGTTCGTAGTAAGAGATAGCCAGAAGCACAATGCAGTATGAGAGTAGTTGGAGCTTGTTGCAGCGAAGCTACAAAAAATGCTGAGATCCCTATTTATGATTTGCTTGTGTTCTGAACCGACGCCGAGATTTGTCTTATTTCTCTTTCTTCTCATCCTTTTGGAAGATAAGTTTGTTGAATTTTGCCAAGCTTCAGAGGAAGAAAAGTTTTGGTGTTTGTGTGCCAAAGAGAAGTTGTTTGAAAATTTGCAGGTACGAAGTTTGTGAAATTGAGAAATTATGATTTGTGTGTATGCATGGTTTTAGTAGTCTTGTCCTTTTGAATTATTTCTTTCTGGTGTTCCTGATTTTGATTTGGTTATAAAAATTTTGAACCTCAACTATGCATATCACTTTTTCCTCCATCTGAATATATGGGTTTTTTCATCTGATCCGTCCACGTTTGAGGCTTTTCTTGCAAAATTCTCTTTCTATCTGCTTCCCTTGCTGCAAAAACCGGGGTGGATTACCGTAAACTTGAGAAAGATGTGGACTTGCTTGTTGTAAAAGAAAAAGAGAGCTGTCCGGAAGGGGGTTCTTCGCGTCCAGCTTATTAGGAATTTACTCCATTTTGGTGATGGTTCTTTATTATTTTCCTACATTTTCTTCGCTAACAAATGGCTCAGCCGAGTTAGGTTGTTGTTAGGTAAGCAGCGAGTTTTCTTCTTTCCTCGGTATCATCCTCCACCGTTTTTCTTTCTGGTGGTATTTAGTTGAAGTCTTGAAGATGCCACAGTTTTTTTTTTGCTAGTTTTATTGCAATCTTGCTCATCTATACCGTTAGGCTTAGAATTCAGGAAGGAGCTTTATAAGTCGTCATTTTTTTTTCATGGGTTGGAGGATGTTGAAAAGGATCGATGAAGTCTTAGGTCTTTATGGCTAAGATTGATGAAGCTTTCTGGCTCTGAGAGGGCTTGGATTTTCTCCCCGCTAATAGCGGTTTTGTGATGCGTTGCGATGTTATTCTTATCTGTCTTTTTTTTTTATACAGCCGACTTCAAATTTTCAACAGATGAGAGGGTAAATGCTGAATGAAGCCAGCAAGTGAAGAGCTTTTCTGTGATTTTTTTCTCTTTCCCCACTCTCTAGACTCTGAGCCACAATATGCCTTTTGAAATAATGGATCAGAGGGCTGTTTCTGCCTCATCACACTTTTTTGATGACATTTCCTTTTGCTCTGAGGTATTTATCATCCTATCTTTATAATTTTAGTTCGGTCAAGTTATTTCATACATCCTCAATGCCTTACCTTCCGGACCTGTTGGTTTTTAAACCCATCTTGAACCTCTATTGGGCAGAAGAATGCTGGATTACAGAGGCCAAAATCTATTCATGACCACTACCCTGGTGAGGATAATCTGGCTTATATTTTGTTCAAAGTCTGTTTGCTCATATCAAACTTCCAGTCTGGAATCTGTCAAGTCACTAGTGATTCCATAATATCAAACGACTTTTTTCTGGATTCCTCTTGCATGCCTCATCTGATAAGGTTCTGGTCTCAACGTTCAAATACATTAAAGCATGTTTGTTGTGAGACTTTTTTCTTGTCAATACATTTCTCATTCTCTGTTTCGAAATTCATATAAATGTTTGGTTGCATCCGAAATAGTGATTACTGATGCCCTAAGTATGCTTAATATAAGGAACTGTCTTAAACTCTCAAACCAGCGTATCTGTTTCAGTTTATGCTTAAGATTTTATTGCCTCATCCTTACTGCTATACTGCTTCACAATGCACGTATAATTCTTATCCTTGCTGTTTTAATCATTAGTTTTGGTATGGCTGGGATAATTTGAATAGTCATGAGTTTTGATGGTGTACTCTGCTGGATTAAAGATCAGATATATATTTTGGAAATAACTGTTAACCAGACTTCGTTGCTTTTATCATGTTGTCAACTTCCCACTCCACTTTATATGTCTGTATCCTAGTATCCATATGCGTGTGAGCATAAATTTGGTGGTAAGTAGTTTGTATGGGGAATACTGAATAATTTACTGGATAAAGTGTGTTCTGCAATATTATTTTTATTTTATTGTTTTAGGAAAGAATGGAATGGCAGCATCACCTGGCAGCATTTTGGGTGCTTTGTCACCTCGTGAAATTAGTGTAAAGACTGGCTGGTCAAAATCACGTACAGGTCTTTGTGGAGAAACCATAGAAAAGCTACATGTTGGTGAAGAAAGCAATGGTGATATATTTGAAGCCTCCAAGAAAGAACATCATCCCAGTTCTCAGTCTAATGTGCGTATGCAGCCGGCAGCTAACCCATATGGTTTAATCGGCAGTAAGGTCATCACTAATGCTGCCTCACGTGAAAGTAGTTTATTCTCAAGCTCACTATCTGAAATATTTACCCGGAAGTGTAAGATCTTGTTCTAATGCATGCTAATTGCTAAGTACTAGAACTGTATGGTAGGATTACAGCCTAGTCAATCGATCAGCTCTGATGCTTTTTAAGAAAGAATTGCTTGTTATTAGTTTACTTGCGTATTATTAGAATACGAATATTAGGTGCTGATTATTTTTCCTAATGGAGCAGAATAAAGAAGGGCACTATCCTTGGCCCATGAAAAAATAAACATGAAATTGTTTTCTTTTTTAGGTTGCCCATTTCAAATTTCATATTTTTCTTAGAGTTATATCGGGTCCGTTTGGAAAAGCGGTGGAGAAGTACTTATGGGCTTATTCACATAAGTCGAGGCAAATATGTGGAGGAGATTGTCTCGTTTTGCGGAAAAGCACTGTTGAACGTGCTTATGGCTACAAGCTAAGTGTTGCCAAACAAGCACATCATCTTATGTGGCTGACATGCATGTCTTGGTGCAGTGAGGTTAACGGAAAATGATGTTCTATCTCAACAGCCTGTTAGTACTGTTGGTTCACTTCCTGAGGAGGATCCATACAAATCTCTTGAAGAAATCGAGGCTGAAACTATTGGAAATCTCCTTCCTCATGAAGACGATCTATTTTCTGGTCTGATTGTTGACTCTGGATTCAATACTCTTGCCAAAACCGGTGATGACCTGGAAGATTTTGATCTGTTTAGCAGTGGTGGAGGCATGGAGCTAGAAGGCGATGAGCATCTAACTTCAGGAAAAAGGACCAGTGGTCCTGATGGAGATCCTGGTTACTTTAGAGTCTTCAAGGGGAAACTTCCTTTTGGTGAACACCCTTCTAGAACACTTTTTGTTAGAAACATCAACAGCAACGTTGAAGATTCTGAGCTAAAGGCTCTCTTTGAGGTGCATCTTTAGCATTTTATGTTGATAGATGTTATGTTAGAATCCTGAAGCATTTTAGATCTTGAATCATATAAAAAGTTAATGCAATTTTTTTTGTTGTGGCAGCAATATGGTGATGTCCGAACCACTTATACTGCTTGCAAGCATCGTGGATTTGTTATGATTTCTTATTATGATATAAGAGCTGCACAGAATGCAATGAAAGCTCTTCAGAACAGGTCATTGAGGTCTCGGAAACTTGACTTACATTATTCGATACCAAAGGTAAGGTTGTTAGCCACATTTGCTGCAGGAATAATGCCCATTCCATATTTAGATAGTTAGTATTATTTTTATCATAATGCCATGTGGCTACTTCTTATTCATATATTTGATGCTTTGCTTATGAATGCATCTACACTTACTGATGTGTTAGGTAAATGCTCCAGAGAAGGATATTAGCCATGGTACCTTGCTTCTATCTGGTCTTGATTCTTCTGTTTCACACGATGAACTTCTACAAATTTTTGGATTTTATGGAGAAATCAAAGAAGTAAGTTGATCAATGTTGTTTTGGCCATTCTTTGCTGTTTCTTTATGAAGATGGCATGAGCATAATAAATCCTAATTTTGCTTGCAGATTTACGAATCTCCAGAAATGAATTACGACAAATTTATAGAGTTTTATGATGTGCGAGCTGCAGAAGCTGCTCTTCGAGCTTTGAACAAGAGTGAAATTGCTGGGAAGCAGATCAAGCTTGAACCCAGCCATCCTAGGGGTTCAAGTGCAACATGGTGGCTATTCTTTCCTCCTCCTCCTCCTCCTTATTTGAGTCTATTTTCTTTTCTTTTTTAGCTCATGCTACAATTCTTTGCTTTGAAGCACACATCTCTCGATTGATGTTTTGTAGATTATAGGTTCTGCTTTTTCCCCCCTTTAGCATTCTTCCATACCACATTTGATAGAATGACATCTTATGTTTAATGGAAGCATTCTGTTTTATGACTTTATCTGCAATTATTAAATTAATAAATAGTACTAATTAAATTTGATTTTAGAAATTCTTTCCTTTTTGTGTGTAAATAACATCGGAAAGTCTGTATTTGTAGTTTCATGCAGCAGTCTCAGAAGGGGCAGAATGAATCTGATCTTAGTCAAAGTATGGGTGACAACTCATCATTAAGCCAGAGTGGTATGATTTTGGGTCTTCTATCTGCTTCAAGCTGTTCATGTTGTTATTTCCTAAGAAAGCAATTGGTTTTCTTTGTCTCACTATGCATCATTTACAGCAATAACATCTTCTGGAGTAATCGCATCTGGTTGCTTGGACAATGGATCAGATCATGGATTTCCAGCAGCAATACGACAAACCCTGGGTGCCTTATCGATGAATGTGTTGTCACATGTGAATTCTGGCATTCACAACACAGTGAGAGGGCCACTAGTTCCTGGATTCCATCCTCATTCCCTCCCTGAGTATCATGATGGTTTATCTTGTGGCAGTCCTTGCAACTTTTCAAGAACCTTTAGCAATGTATCTGGTAATGTGGGTCCAGGAGTGACAGATAGCTCTGACAGCGGGCTCACTTTGGGATTTGGTTCAACTGGGAAATTGACGGACTTTAATGGAGGAGGTATGTCCATTGGACTCCATGTAGGAAGGGAAATGTGTTGAGAGTAAGGATTTATTTAGAGTGGATATTTATGGTTTCTGTACATTTTTTAATAACTCCAGAAAATAAAACTACTATTTAAATATACCGACCATCTGAGATAATGCTTTTCTTGTTGCAACCAATATTTCTTGAAGTAATCATGGGTTGAAGAAACTTGTGTTTGTGCTGCAGTTTGAATAGTTTAATATTTGAATCCTGGTCTGAGAACTTTTAAATACAGGAAATGGGAGCCTTCCTAATCATGGGCTTTATC
The DNA here is from genome assembly GCA_025593235.1 of Vachellia pachyceras. Lineage (NCBI taxonomy): Eukaryota > Viridiplantae > Streptophyta > Magnoliopsida > Fabales > Fabaceae > Vachellia > Vachellia pachyceras. The sequence continues at coordinate 5,420 of JANTPZ010013304.1, forward strand.
ACATGTGGAGCGGATCAAATTTGCACCAGCAAACTCCACCAGGTCCAATGGTGTGGCAGAAAACACCATTTGTTAATGGTGCTCGTGCTCCCGGTCTTCAACAGATGCCTGGCTTTCCCAGATCATCATCTCATATGATGAGAGCATCACATATTGATCACCATGTTGGATCAGCACCAGTTGTTGCAGCCTCCCCATGGGACAGACGACATTCTTATTTGGCTGAGTCCCCTAAATCCTCGGGTTTTCACATGGGTTCTCTTGGTAGTACAGGTTTTCCTGGTACATGGCAATTGCATCTTCCTGAATTTTCTTCTCACAACATGGTTCCTCATGTTGGTGGGAATGGCATGGATTTGTCACCCAATGCTGGGCAGAGCTCCCCAAATCAGTCATCACATGTTTTCCCTGGGAGATATTTCATGACTTCAATGTCTAAATTTGATTCTACTAATGACAGAATGAGAAACTTCTATCACCGTAGAAGTGATGCTAACACTCACAGTGCTGATAAAAAGCAATTTGAACTCGACCTAACTCGCATATTGAATGGTGAAGACACTAGAACAACACTTATGATTAAGAACATCCCCAACAAGTATGTAAATTGTTCACCTTGCTGTTATGACCCTTTTCATTTCTTACACTGGTACTTTGTCATCTCTTAATTGTCTATTATGCTTTTAGAATTACTAAATCCTGAAACTGTTTTATCAAGATATGGCAAATACTACCTTAAATGCATATATTTTGATTCAATGATTTTACTCAGGTTGGCTGATCATTTTGTTGTTGTTTAATCACCTTTAATAATTTGAAGTGTTATTAGCTCACAAATTCAAAAACTCCCCCCCACATTATCATGTGCATGCCCATACACATTTATATTGGACAATCGGTTTATTGTAGAGGACGATTTCTCAAGTGCTCCTTTGTTATTTTTTGCGTGGATTAGGTATACTTCAAAAATGCTTCTTGCTGCCATGGATGAACAATGTCGGGGAACTTATGACTTTTTGTATTTGCCCATTGACTTCAAGGCAAGTATTCATGTCATTAGTTGGTTGTTTTCTTTATAGAGGGAATCCTACTTGTGCTCACATTGGATTATACAAATAATTGCAGAACAAATGTAATGTTGGCTATGCTTTCATCAACATGACTGATCCTATTCAGATTATTCCCTTCCACAAGGTGATTCACGAACTTTTATATAACTGGAATTTGAGTTATTTATTTATGTAATAAAATTTGTTTTTTTGGGCCAAAATTGATGAACCTGATAAATTAGAGAAATTTATGCAGGCTTTTAATGGAAAAAAATGGGAGAAGTTCAACAGTGAAAAGGTGACTTCACTTGCCTATGCTCGAATTCAGGGGAAAACAGCTCTTATTGCACATTTCCAAAATTCGAGCCTGATGAATGAAGATAAACGTTGCCGCCCTATTCTTTTTCATACAGAGGGACCAAATGCTGGTGATCCGGTATCGTGAAATATTTTTCCTGGCTGACTATTGTTTAAAAAATAGCTTATATATATTACATGAACGCTTCCTAGTTTCCATCAGTCCTTTGTACATTTGGTTCTACACATGTTCATGAGAATGATAGGCTGATGGAAGTTAACTGGAAGCGACATTACCTGATTCCTCATTTACTTCCACTTCCCTTTCACCTTCAAACCTGTTACTGATATCTGCAGTTTACACCTTAGTTGCTTATTGCTTTTCGATACATTGGTATTAACCGATAAAAAATATATTGGTATTTGCATCTATTAAAAACCTGTGACAATAATTTAGGAAGTCTCTTATGGTGATCTCCTCCATGGTACAACACTGACTTCAGTTTACTGTACAGGAGCCTTTCCCCATGGGTACCAATATTAGATTGAGGCCTGGAAAATCACATGCTAGGAGCCCGTCGGCTTCAACTAATGGGGAGGAGTCTTTTAGTGGAATAAGTTCTTCAATGTGCTCTTCAAAAAACTCAGACTGACTTAACTTCAGGCACTAACCCTTTCAATCTTGCAGCAACCATAATATTAAGTGATATCACTCCAATATCTGTATATTGGCTTTTTTTTGTTGGAGGAGTTGGAGCCAGGAGGAAATGGGGCTCCCAATTTTTGCCTGTATAGAGAGAAACACAAGCCCAAGTATTCAGAGGCTGAGGTACATAACCAGAATGAAGTGACTCTAAATCTAGTACTCTGTTCTTTTTATTTTCTTTTTGAATCTTCGCATGGAGGCTCTTGCTATCCTACACGAGTAGAGGGAACGGCTTAACTTAAGGTCAGTTTTGGCTAGCTGTTTGATCGGACCATATGGCGAGTCACAAGTTTGGGCAAGTTTCTTTGTGGGTTTCAAGGGGACTTTGCTGTTTTTGTTTCCCATGTCTGTTTTATTAATGTTCATATCATGTGATGTAATTTTGTCTTTTGACTACACTTGGCGGTAACTTCCTCGTGGGATTTCTCTGTCTATAGGAATTTGTCGCCACATTTATTTGTACGTTACTACATTTATTCTGATTTTCTTGGTTCTCCTTTGTTCAACTTACTTGTACTTCTATCTCTTTTCCCTTTTTTTTTTGGCCGCTACCTTTTTTCACCTAGTCTTAAATCTTAAATTTAGAAATTGGAGGTTGAGAGATACTTGTATAGTTACCATCAGTGAATAAGAAATGTATTGTAATTTTTGGGAAAATTATTGTACTCCCACCTATACAATTTAATCATTAGAAAGTCCTATGCAATTTGTTGTCATTTTTTATACCAAAGTTTTGTCATTACATGTTTAGTTGTGAGACTTTTTAACGATTCAATTGTTTTATGTGAGACTGTAGGTAAGTCACACTAGTTCTAGTAAGCAATTCACATCATTAAGCTCATTCAAACTTTTATACAAGGACCAACATTTTATTGGTATATTACGAAAGTATTTGATTGCAAAGTATTTGATTGGTATATTACGAAAGAATTATGCAATAAAATTTATATTTTATTTATAAAAAGTGTAAATAATTCTTTTAACTCTATTAAGATTAAAAATGGAAGGTTTAAATGTCTAAATGTTGATTTAAGAAATGTATAAGTGTTTTTATGTTAATTCATATAAGTTGTAATTTGAATTATTTAGTCAAGATTATATAATGAAGATTACCTGATTTAATGCAATTTGGATTACATTAGATTACTTTACCATATGAAAGAAACATTTAAATAAGCATAATGGATCCAGATTTTATAGCCTTTTTTGTTCAAGAAGTTCATGGGTAAGTAATGGGAGTGAATATAACGTAATGGAATAATAATTACATAACATTTGTGATAGATATCCAACGATTATAGAGGGATGCACCAAGAGCAGAGTGTCTATACGCTATACATGAAGATTAATTAGTTTTTATTATTTTATTTGTTGATTTAGTTTTTTTAAGATTTTGTATCTTGTAAAATTCACTGAGTATATTATCTTTAGAATATTTAGGATATTGTTTTAATATTTTGAATCATATTAAGGTTAAAAAATTTCTTTATTTAAAGATAATTTGTATTCAATTATTAGAAAGTTTCTTTATTTAAAGATATTTTGAATCATATTAGGGAGGGATAACCACTTTTTCAACCATGACTATCTGTTTATTTGAGTTTCATATTGAACTCACATTGTACACGAGTCAAAAGAAAACTCTCTTTATACACTTACCTCAAGTTACGTAAAATCATTTTCCTAATATATTCTAAAACAAACACACCGAATGTACTTTGCAATACAACATAACTTCTCAAATATTTTATTTTATATAAAAGATGGTACATTTTTAATTTTCTTATAAAATTTTTAAGGAAAAATATCATCAAGTGTAGGCTTGTGGGGAAAATATTTTAGAAGGTGGAGCATCGTTAGAGTGCTTGTTTGGCAACATCGTTACCAAAACGGTACACGTAAATCGAGATAAAATTATCTTGAAATCTGTAAAAACTATCTCAAAATCCATAAAAACCATCTTAAAATCCGTGAAACCATATCGAAATCTATAAAATACCTTAAAATCTGTAAACTCATTTCTTCCAAAAACGGAGTTCTCAAATAAGACAGAGAAGGTGGGGCATCCCTTGCCCGCAGCCGAAAGGGTGGAAGCAAAATCGCAGTTAATGCTGAGGCGGAGTGGGTTTACACTCGGTGGACTGCTGTTCCTCAAACGTAAGGTAGCTCATCGCCGGTACTATCTCTTTCCCTTCTAAAATATTCCCATTTTCTTTTCTTCATAGTGTACGATTTTCATTTAAAGTATTGTTCTTTGTATATGCCTGAAACCCCTGATCACCTGTCGTCACACTCTTCGCCTTCGTGACTTGAGTACTCAAATGATTACGTCGGTTTGTGTAAGTGTTAGGAAAGTCACATTTCACGGCTTTCTCTTTTCTCTCCCATTTTGAAATTTATGGTTGGCTTGTCCATACTGTTTCTTGGGATTTCTGGGGGCATCACTTACTTCATGGATTTCCGAATTTGTCGTTCTGATCGTGTTCAGTACGTTGTTATCTTTTGTTTGGCTTCCTTGGGAGTCAAGACAGAGTAAATCAAAGGTAACATGCATGAGAAATATTGCACGAGCATAAAGGTATTTGTTAGAAGAAACATGCTTTCATGGGTAAGGTACTCATAAGTTTGTGTTAGATTCGATTGTATGCCATAGTTAATTTCATCCCATTTCTCCTTTTTTTTTTTTTGTGGATTTCATATTTCATCCCACTTCTTAATTTTCAAACAATTTACTACAAAAAATCGTCATTCATCCATCGATTCTTGAGGATGTGTCAGTAATTAAATCTACAAAAGAAATCGTCAGGTGAGAGTATTTAATTAAATGTAGAATCACATATTTGACAGATCTGGCATAATCCTTTTGCCAATGGGTATGCTTTCTCTTATTTATTCTCACCGTCTGTGGTCCTGTTGCTGACGTATGCAGAGATTCAATGCTTGAAATGGAAAGGGCCTTGAACAACCAGGAAGAACTTTCTGGCTTTATATTCATGTGCAATCATGTAACAAAGCCAGAATGCTACCGATTCCGAGTTTTTGGGCTCCCTGAATGGAGAAAGGAAGTTGTAGAGAAAATACAGCCTGGCAC